>RJWT010036827.1:0-13182 GCA_004365215.1 Cuniculus paca | reverse complement strand
TGAGTTTATATATATAATATATATGGTGTCTGCTTGCCTCTAAAAATCTTGGCTTGCATTTCCTAAGAACAAAAATACTGTGTTACATAAGTGCAATACAGTTAACACAATCAAGAAATTTAAACATTGATACCATACTATTTTAAATTCATAATTCATATTCAAATTTCATCAAATATAGCTGCTTTTTCCTAGTTCATATGATCCAAGATCAAAAGCTGCATTTCATTGTCAAGTCTTTTCATGATATTTTAACTAGAAAGACTGCTGTGCCTTTATCTTTTTTTTTGCCTTTGTATTTTTTATCATAAACATTTTTTAAAAGAGTAGGATGCCCCTCAATTTCAGCTGTTATGGTCCGTGTCTAGATGACCCCTCAAAGCCTTATGCAGTCATAAGGTTTTGTTGCTATTGCTGTCATCTGCTGCCATAAACTGTTGCCCCTCTGCCATGTGCCACCTTGCCATGGAGCTAGCTGATTATAGACCAAAATTTCCACAAACTGTGAGGTAAATAAACCTTTCCCCCCTTAACTTTGGGTACCAGATATTTTGTCTCAGCAACAAGGAAAAGTAACTAACACAGAATTTGGCACCAAGAGTGGGGTTATTGCTGTGACTGCACCTGGCCATGTGGTTCAGAGGCCTTTGGATGGCTTGTGGGAAGAGTCTGGAAAGGTTCGGAGATGCTGACTGAAAAACTACTACTGGAATGTCTTAGGTTGTACCATATGGGAGATTCTAGTCAAAGCTCAGAAGACCAGAAAGCTGATAGAAATCCTGCTAGTAAAGACCAGGCTCAGGAGGCTCCTTCTGGGAAGAAGAACTTTATTGGCTGTTGGACTCCAGACAATGTGTGTTATGGATTGGCAGAAAGTTTGCCTGCATTTTGCTTGTGTTCAGAGACTTTGCCTGTGACTGAGATTAGGGGTAGCAAACTAATCTTGTAGAAGAAATTTCAAGGCAGTTGAATGTTGAGGCAACGGCATGGCTACTGTTGGGAGCTTTTAGCCAGATTTATGTTGAGAATCAAGAGAAAGACCCTAGCAGAATGATTTAAAACATTGTGAGTTTGGTCAGAAAGGAAGCGCCAGTAAAGGTGTAGACTACAAAGATAGAGGAGAGGAAATCTTAATTGCTAAGAAGGAACAGGAGAATAAAAAAGATGGCCTCAGGGCATCACAAGAAGCAGCAGGACTCTACCCTTTGTAGCCGCAAAATTGCAAAAGTGAAAGACTTTGCTTTGAGAAGAAAGCCTCAGAGCACCATATTCCAGAATGGTGGCAGCATACGGAATTTGTTCCTCAGAATTGGATTCAGAGTGCTCAGTGATCCAGGCACTTGACTCCTACAGCCAAGAGAGAAGAAAGTCTACTTACTGCTCCAGCTAGCAGCAGATCTTGGCATAATCCATATAGCTCTGTTTTTAGGCACATGCAGAATGCAAGAGTTGTGGGGTTAGGAAGGCTTCCACCCAGATTTTATAAGGCCTGGGAAGCCAGGCAGTATGTCCCAGAGAGGGCAGTGTAGGAAGCATATGTATGAAGTGTGTGAGTGTGAAGCCAAACGTGTAATGGAGACCCCAGAAGTTTGAAGAAGCCAGAAACATGGATCATCTGAGGAAAACTGCAAGGAGGGAGCAAAATGGACCCAAGAGAAAAGTCATGGGAGCTACAACCACTAGCAAAGCCCTTTAGAGTTCACAAGTTGCCACAGACTGTCTTGGATGCTCATGTGGAACTATAGGACTTAGTGTTTGCCCTGCTGGGTTTTGGACTTGCTTTGGCCCCATTCCTTTGTATCCCCATTTATAAAGTTTGGAATAGAAATGTCTATCTTGTGCCATTGAGTGTTGGAAGCGTTTAACTTTCTTTTCATTTGTATGGAGCCTTACAACTAAGAGTTTGCCTTAAATCTCAGAGAAGGCTTTTGACTTGGACCCTTAAGCAATGCTGAAACTGTTGGGACTTTGGCAACTCTTGCAGATGGACTATATGCCATTTGTATAAAGGGATGTACATGCATCTTTGGGGGGGGTCAAGGGCAAAATGTTATGGTTTGTGTCTAGATGTAGCCCCAAAGCCTCATGCAGTCATAGGGTTTTTTCTTCAGAAGTGGCTGAATCTAGAGTGTATGATTGATTCATAGTGCAATGCTGGGATTAAGGGTGGGTGACTGCTGGATCAGCCCACTGATTAGATTGGTACCCTAATCCTCATAGACTGGATACAATATAAGGGAAAGAAAAAGCTCTTCCTTCCCCTCACCTCTCTTATTGCTTTTGCTGTCTTCTGCTGACATAAATTGTTGCCCCCCCCACCATGTGTCACCTTGCCTTGGAGCTATTGATTATGGACTGAAACCTCTATAAACTGCTGTGAGCTAAATAAAAATTTCCTCCCTTAACTTTGGGTTTCAGATATTTTGTATCAGCAATGAGGAAAAGTAACTAACACATCAGCTTTGTTAATGTTACCTAGTGATTAGACTGAGTTATGTGGTTTTTGGCAGTAATATCATTCAATCAATTTGTTCTTTTAAGTGCAACATACCAGGAGACACATTATGCTGGTTTACCCACAACTCAAATATGGATCACTATCATGGCTTTGATCATCATGTCCTATAGGACATGAATGAATGTTTCCTATCTCTGGCTTTATACACTATGATTATGGGCAAAAAGAGCACACACCTAAATTCACACTATCTGTGTGAGGGCCTTGAGGTAGAAATTGCAGGTTGCATTGTTGCATGATGAGGAACAAATGGCTCAGCCCCCATCCCCAGCAGCAAAGCTACCTGCTAACAAGCAGCTTACTACAGTCCCATTAGCAAGCTCAGCCAAGGCTAGTAGAGGAGCAACATAAATCAGTGGTCCACAAAGTTGTGAGCTAAATAAATAGTCCTTTTTAGGCACTATGGTTTGGAGTGTTATCTTACATCACAAGAGACAACTGATGCTTCTTATTCATCGGGGGAAAGAGCTAGGACTCTGTTCATTTCAGATCACTGAAGAAATAGTTGCCCTGGTTTTCTCCTGGCTGTGTCCTGCCTCCTTCAGGGACCTGATTCTGTCTATGTTTGTGATTCAAAGGATCATTTTAATTATGTGGTTTGACAAAAGCCCAAGGACAAATCACAGTGCCACATCTCTTCATTGCTTGACTGGACAAATCAAGAGGCTTCCCTAACACTCACTCTTCCATAGAAATCAGCTAACGAAGAATCTCCCTGGACAGAGACCCCATAGCAGAAGAGAAGCTTCTCACTAATAAACTGACAATCACCTGGTAGGGCTCGAGTTTCACCATGGCTCTTACATTTACAGCTCATCTAACCTCTTCCCTCGAGATGGGGATTTGGCTTACTTGGGATGCAGTCTGAGGATTTGTGTTTTTAACAAGTGCATCTGCTTGCTCTTTCTAATGATCAGAGAAGTTTGGGAAATCCTGCGTTATACAAGTAGTTCTCAACACAGGTTGTGCTTTAAAATCACTGGGATTTAAAAAACAAAAAACAATCTTAATGCCCAAAATATTTAGAGCAGAATTTCTAGGGCTGGCACCCGGGCATCAGTATTTTTTAATACTTCCCAGATGCATAGCATGCAGCCAATCAGAACCCGTGCTGATTTCTATGACTAATGATTAAGAAACCGACTTTTCTGCATTAGCGGGAAATCCCCCTTTCAATGGCATGTGTTTCTGATAATGAAGGCGTACTTATTTTGGTGCTCCTGAAATGCTGCCCAGGAGACTTCTTTATGGTTTTCTCTCCCACCACTCAGCTGATTTTCCAGAAGGAAGCTGAATTTTCCTTCCTAAGAGCTATTTTCTAAGTTCTATAAATTTCCATCTTGGAAAAAAGAACTTTTTTCTTTTTGCTGTGCTGTTTGCTATGACGAGAGACTGAAGTGCAGGTTCTGAGAATCAGCAACAGGAGCAGATGTTGCCAGGGCTCTGCCATTATTCCTGGAGACGTGGACCATTCCCATACACAGAGACTCTGGGTGGGCGTCTGTGCTTCTTTGCCGGAGGGTAGCATTTAGGTTACTGGAACCTTCTGCCTATTCAAACTAAAAAGACCCCAGAAGAGCTTGGGAATCTATATCTTCTGAAGTAATCCTTCGCCAATGACTGACAGGTGCAGTGGTATCAATTCTCCAGCTCACTTACTGTGCCTCCAGACATTTCCTGAGAGACCAGCCAAAGTTTCCCCTGCCTCACCACCACTGTGAACTTCACTTAATTTTGCACCTTTGCCTGGCCACCTTCCCTTTCCTATCCAATTCACTTATCAATTGGCTTTTCTTGGAAGTCTTCTTGTAAAGCATGTTCAAAGAGTCCTCACCTCAAAGACTTCTACTGAACCAATCTAAGGCAGCAACTGCCAAGACTGCACCTCCAGGACCTTTACAAAGACGGTGGCACTGACCTTCATCCTTAATACACAGGGCACTGTACGCGCCTCCAGGAACTGGGCTGTTCTCAATTCGCACATCAACAGCTCTCATGATCTGCTGTTCACCACTCCCTTTGCTACACACAGTTGTCCTGGAACAAAGGAGATATTGGGTTAGTAGAACTTCTCTGAGTTGATTAAAGGGGAAATGAATAATTCTTTTCTGCTATCAGCTCTCTCCCAAAAGATATTTCTTCTGATTCATGAGCTTTGACTGCAAGTGTCAGTGTGGGAACATTCTTCCCAAACAAAGGTCAACATTGAGAAAGACAGGTGATGATTGAGTTGGAGTCATAGGTATCAATGCAAGTTTCAGAGCCAACACACTGTTGGCCTCTGCTAGTATATTTTAACTTCATAGCATTCTACCCTTTTTCCTGTTCTTTTTTCACATTTCCTGAGCTAGATCATTAGTTCACGAAACTTCAGCCTTCTTCATTTTCTAACACAAACATTTAATGTGCTGTATTTCCTTCCAGGGATACTTTTAGTAGCACTAGATTAGTTTGGAGATATTTTATTTAAGAGAAAAAAGACACAGAAAAGAAAAACAAAAAAGGAAAAGAAACAAACAAACAACAACAACAAACCCCAGACAATAACAATATAGGCTTTCAAAACAAGAGGATAGGAAAAAAAAAAAAACAAGAGGATAGGAATTTAACAATGGTTGTTATATTGCATATTGTTATCTTCAGAAGGGTTGCTTAGATTACTAGATGTAGAAATATAAAGTTGATCTAATCAATTCAGTATTAACTGTTCTTTTCCAAGAAGTAATAGAATCAGTAGTACTGTCATCTTAGCTATCTTCCGTATATACATACAAATTTATGTCTTTTTCCTTTTCCCTTCTTTCTTCCCTCCTTTCAGTTTGGGTATTTTATTTTATCTAGTTTTGGTACTGGGGATCGAACTCATGACCTTGCACTTGCTAGGCAAGTGCTTATGCCACTGAGCTAAATCCCTGGCCAATTTGGGTACATTTCTGACGTTATCCAATACTAAATATGTACTGAATTCTATTATAATCTAAATCTTGTCCCATAATTTGTTTAGGAATATTTTTTGTAAACAGCAAATAGTTAAACTTTTAAAATTTCACCCAACAAGCTGGGCACAGTGGCACATGTCTGTAGTCCTTGCTCCTTGGGGGCGCTGAGTGAGGGGGACTGGGTGAGGGCATGAGTTTCGGACCAACCTGAGCAACACAGGAAGACTACACGTGAAAAAACAAAAACAAACCAACAAACGAAAAAAGCCCAACCTAAGCCAAACAACAACCATTTGACAATCTGTTTTCTAACATGAGCATCTGTCTACTATACTTAGTTTAATCACCAATTTCTTTTAATTTAGATCTTCTGTCTTACATGTCCTACCCATTTTTCTGCCTTTCATCCTTCATCTTACCTATTTTGGATTGTTTGAATTCCTTTTTGGTGGAAGAGCACTGGCTTTTTCCTCTGTATGGATCTGACTGTTATTTATCCCTTTACTATTCCTTTATAAGTAGAACACAGAAGTTACTTCTACCTTCTTCCTCAGTAATACAAATTAAAATACAATGTATTAACTTACTTAAAATACTTTTCACCTATACTATTTTAGTATACAGTATTATAGGTGCTATATGTAATTATATAATTTCAATTTGTCCACATTATTGTCTTTTTTTATTCATTCTTTCTCACATCTACAAGCTTCTACCTACAAGGAGTTCCTTCCAGCCTGAAGAAACCCTTTTAAGTGTTTCTTTTAGTGAAGAGTGAATGTAATGAATTCTCTCCATTTTCATCTATCTAACAATGTCTTCATTTCACCTTTAATACTGAATGATAGTTTCACTGGGTATAGAATTCTAGGTTGACGGTAATTTGTTTCAGCACTTTGATGATATTAATTGCGTTTGGGCATTCAATGTCAGTTTATCATTGCTCTTTTGAAAGTAATCTCTTTTTCTCATTTTTTACTTTATATTTGATTCCTATCCATCTTTCCATGACGTGCCAAGTTGTGAATTTCTTTTTATGTGTCCTAGTTGGGCTTTGTGGGACTTCTTGAATCTGTGCTTGCTACACTTGAACTCACTATGTATTCCAGGCTGGCCTCAAACTCACGGTGATCCTCTTGCCTCAGCCTCCCAAATGCTAAGATTACAAGTGTGCACCACCATATGCTGCTTCTTCATGTTTTTCTTCAGTTGATCATTCTAACCTTTACTCCACTTCTTTCTCTTCTCCTTTTAGAATTCTAACTACATGCTCCTGCTTTGTCTTTTACAATTTCCTCTTTTCATTACCCTTCTCTGTTACTTATTCTGGATATCTCCCTCTGAAATATCTTCCAATTCACTAATAAACTGTTTTGCTTTTTTTTTTTTTCTTATACTGGGTATTAAGCCCACTGAGCTACATCTCTGGCCCTTGTTAAAATTTTCAGACAGGTTCTCACCAAATTGCTAACTTGCCCAGGATGTGTTTGAACTTGTGATCCTCCTGCCTTAGCCTCCTAGAGTGCTGGGATTACAGTCATGTGCCACCATGCCTTGCTTCTATGGCACTTTTTAATCTGATGTTAAATCCCAGCTTTTTAAAATCTGCTCTTAAATCCATCAAGTTCTTAAATTTAGTTACTGTGTTTTTCATTTCTATTTCCATTTGGTTGTTTTTAATAGATTCACATCCTCTGCCACTTCTTGCATTTTATATATTTGAACATGTTTATTTGTTCATTTTGAGACAGAGTCTTGCTATGCATTCTAGGCTGGTCCTGAACTCACCAGGTAACCCAGGTTGGCCTTGAACTCATGACAATCCTCCTGCCTCAGCCTCCTGAGCACTAGGATTACAGGCATGCAGCATGCCTGGCTTATCTTTAAACATTCTAAATCTGCATCTACCAATGTTAATATCTGAAACTTCTATTAGCTACTGGTCCTCCTGGATTTTTTTTTAACCTTGAGTCCTCATGTGACTAATTTGCATTGTGTGAGAAGTCCTACAGTGGCCAAAATTGCTAGTTGAAATAAATAGAATCATTGTGTAATATTCTTTTTCTCAAAAGGGAATTTGCATTGATTCTTCTAGACACCAAGAGCCCTGGAACCAGAGCCCAGAATCACTCCCATCCAAATCCAAGGCTTTACAGGATTTGATGGCTTGTGATTGCTCCTGGGAAGGCCTGTGGCCAGTTACCTCTTACCCCTGGAGTACAGCTCAGCAAGGTGCAAAGCCAAAGCACAGTGGCTCACCAGGCCCCCTCTGCGCAGAAGTTGAATTCAAATCACTAAGCTTTTCAGACAACTTTATGGAATATGCAAACGCTCCCAAGAAACTGGTGGCCCCAAACTCTGAATTCATCATTCTAGACCTGCATTCTTCTCTGGGTTTATGTATACACTCAACATAAATTCATGGGGACACAGGTCAGATCTGCTGTGATTCTATTTTGTCATAACTGTAAGAGCACCGGGAACTTTGATAATTGCTTTCTGGCATATGTGTGGTTGGGGAGCCGTGCAGAAAAGACCTACTGTGAAATGTACATACAATAATGTGCAATAATGGCCAGGTACTTCCTGATTCCAGAAATATTAAAAAAGGGAGGGTAAAATACATTTTAATGTGTTGTAGAGTAGTACAGTACATGCATGTTTTCCTTACAAAGAAGTATCACCTTAACAGGCAGAGACCTCTCATATGACTTCCAGCAAACTCACAGAAGACAGATCTTTCCAGTGACCTAGTCGGATAATGACTGCTTGGAATGTCCGAGAAACCTCAGCCTAGTCTCAGGCTGGCTCTCCAGGATCTCTGAATACCCTGATTACATGAATAAATTATAGGAATGGAGTTATGAAAAATATTCCTACTTGTCTAGACTAGGGAAAGGAGCATGGGCATAAAACACAAGGCAAAAAGGACCGCAGCTCCAGATTGAGTGGAAAGCTCTGGCTAGAGCCTCAGTTGTCCTCTTCATTGAGCTGCTGCTCTACGCTTAGTGCATTTGGAGGCATGAGTGGGCAAGGCTGGGTGTCTGCATGGCCCCCTGCTAGCCAGGCCAGGATCATCACCAACCAAAGCAGTTCTTGGAAACCGCTTTTGCTCTTTCACATTCCTCTAGCATGAAGGAGAAAGTGGAATAGCTCCTGCATTCTCTGAGAAAGACTAAAGGGCAGGAACAGCACTATTGGGAAGTTTTCTCCCTGCTGGCCACTGAATTACTTCTCTGAAGTCTTCCACAGATCAGGAACACAGACAGGGCACAGGGGGAATGGGACGGCCCTGTTTATCATCTCTTGAACTGGGAAGACTCACAGGCTGACAATAATTCAACAGTGGTGCTAAAATCAGCCGGAAGCATCTTCGGTCACACTTCTGGCAGCTTATTCTGGCTTTTGGCTAGGACATTGGTTGGAGCTGTTGGCAAGGGACCCTCCATGAGGCTCTTTCATGTGGCCTGGCCGTCCTTACAACATAGCTATCTCAACATAGTTAGACTTCATGCAGCATCTCAAGTCTACAAAGTAATCATCTCTCAGACTCGGGGGGAAGCCCCCTTAGAAGCCACCTGGTCACTCTTACATATTTTGTCGGCAGAGACCACACTGTGCCGTGTATAGGAAGCTACAGAGCACACCTCTTGATGGCAATGGCATGAAAGAACTGGTGCTATGTTTTTATTAATCAATATTAATTATTTAAGTGATGAGAATGCTTGATAGAGATTCTAATCTCAATGATAAGGATAAATTTCTTTTTTCCCAAGTACAATGCTTATGTATCTTTAATAAACACATACATAGTGCTTATTCAGGGCCAGGCACTGTTCTCTAAGTCCTTTACCTTTTTTTTTTTTTTGTACTGGGAATTAAACTCTGGACCTTGTGCTTGCCAGGCAGGTGCTGTGCCACTAAGCTATATCCCTGGCCCCTTTTGCTTTATTTTTTAAAAATTGAATTTATTTACTTAATTTCTTGCTTTTTATTGGTTAAACAGATGAATGAGCTTAATTTTGGCAGATTCATACAAACACATAACATACTTTGATCATTTTCATTCCCCATCACCCCCTGGCACCACGCCACAACCTTGGTGGCTATGTTTCAAAATCTCCACCCCATCTCCCTACACATCAACATGTAGATGAGTATCTGCAGAAAAAGGCTGTAAAGAACATATACTAAACAATTAACAGCTATAACCTCTGAGGTGGGGAAGAAGAGGGAAACTCATTTTATACATGCCTGTATCACTTGAAAGTTTTACAACAGACTTTTGTAACTTAAAGAGAAAACTCAAATTAAGAAGAGGGAAAAATTGTGATAGAACTGCAGATGAATGTTCTGTGTAAGAATTCAAAACAAGAATGTGCTGAAAGTCCCCACTCACAGCACTTCACCTATCCTGGTACCTCCCCTGGACAGTCACTGAGGCCTGTCCGAGCTCTGCAGGGGTCATCGGGGCGACTTGGAAAGGAGAACTCACCCGAGGGTGCCGTCTGCCAGCCAGCCGGTGGTGCACACCGCAAAGGCGCAGTCCTGGACCACCCTGCGCAGCTCGTCCGCAGACACCAGGTGGGCGCCCCTGCTCTTACAGGAGAGCCGAGCCGCCTCCAGGTCCAGGCCCTGAGAGCCGTTTTGAGACTCCAGCACAAAGAGCTTCCCTGTGTGGGGACAAGCACAAACACACGTGGGCGCTAGGATTCATAGGACCTTAATCTCAGCAAATGCACTGACTGGCAGGCACCCAAAAGGTAGCTTCCCGGTTGCCGGAGACCCAAACACAGCAATTCCTACTGCACCCCAACCCTGGGACCAAGTGATGACAATTACACTAGTGTTTTCACTTTTGCTCTGACCTTTTTTTTTTTTTTTAATTTTTATTTTATTAGACAGGGTCTCACCATGTTGCCCAGGCGGGTCTGGAACTTGTGGGGTGAATGATCCTTCTGTCTCACCTCCCCAGTAGCTGGGACTACAGACATGTGCCACCACACTGGGCTTGCTATTGTCTTCTTAGAAACAAGCAAACAAAACCAGCTGCTCTGGCATGTTGCATGTTATGTTATCTGGATATGTTATTCAAATTTTAAAAAGGTGCTTTATAATCCACAGTGCGGAAGGCTCAGTGTCTGAAGACCCTCTGAACCGAGTCGCTTGGTCTCCAAGGCACTAACTGAGGTCTCAGTTTTGCCTTCCTCTGCTTCCTGCAGCCCTGAGGTGACTTCCTTCATAGAAGGTTGCTTTAGGTCCCCTGAGGATCTTCCCACAATAAATTCACTTGCATTTGCTGTCCTTCTTTTCTACCAGACAAAACAGCCTGGGACCTGTGTGGTACACCTCGCTTCCAGCAGCATACCAATCTGTGGGCACACAGTGGGCCCCAAAGAACTCGTGACAGATGTGGGAATGAGAGCACGGATTCAGGCAGAGGTGAAAGCTCAGCCTGCAAGCAAAAGGGAGCTCCAGGCAAGAAAACCACTGTGTAGGAGAGAGCACTGTGGGCCCCAGAATCCTTTAAGACAGATAAGTAATGCCGTGGGTGGGTCTGTCTAGTTTAACATAAAGCCAGAGAAGAAAAAACAAAACCAGGTGGAATGAGACACTTCCATTTGTCAACATTTTTTCTAGCCCTGGGGACTGAACCCATGGTGTTTGCTTTGTGCTATATTCCCAGCACTGAACACTCTTATTTTGAGGCAGGATCTTGCAAAGTTGCCCAAGGAAAGCTCAAACTTTTGATCCTCCTGCCGCAGCCTCCTGGAGTGCTAGGATTTACAGCACTATGTCACCACCCCTGTCTAGCAAACTTTTCATGATGATCTTACTAGAATAAGACACCTAAATGCACATCGGATTACAGAATATATATTCATTTTGGGCACACACAGAACATTTGTAAAAATAATCAAATATTGAGCTACAAAACAAATACAAAAACAATCTCAAAAAACCAAAATCATACCAAGCATTTTTTTGGACCATAACACAAGCTAGCATCCTTTTTTAAAAAAAAATTAGCAGGCTGGGCATGGTGGCTCATGCTTGTAATCCCAGCACTCAGGAGGATCGTTGTGAGTTCGAGACCAGCCTGGGCTACAAAGTGAGCTCAAGGCCAGCCTGAATGGCATAGTGAGACCCTGTCTCAAAAAGACAAGGGCTGGGGGTTTGGCTTAGTGGCCTAAGCACCTGCCTGGCAAGTGCGAAGTCATGAGTTCAATCCCCGGTGCTGCAAAAAAAAATTATCAAATACTTACATGATATCTATTATAGGCCTGGTGTTGTTCAGATTACTTTATAAATATTCCTTATGTTAATTCTAAAAACAACGCTGATACAGGTACTATTATAAACCCCATTTGTTTTTTAGCATAATACTTGTTCAAGATCACATAGTAGAGATATAAAACCAGACAGTTTGGATCTCTGTCACTGATTTTTTTCTCTTTCTTTTTTTTTTTTTGAGACAAGATCTCACTGTGTAGTTCAGGCTGGCTTTGAGTTCAGTGTGTAGTCCAGGCTGGCCTCAAACTCACAGCGATCTTCCTGCCTCACTCTCCCAAATACTGGAATTATGGGCATGCTCCACCATGCCTGGAAATTTTTTTTCATTAGTTTATGTTTGCAATGCATAACAGTTATGTCCCTGCCAATGATCATTAATCACCGTGCTTCTATATTGCCTGTCAATAACAAAGTAATAAGTAGGAAAATCTCCTTGAGTATGGAAGTTCAAGATACCCTTCTAACTGAACCACATACTCAAAGAAACAATCAGAAAGCATTCTAATTTAAGGGACAAAAACTTGTGGAGAAATTAGTTTAACAGACATTTATAACCTTAAAGGTTCATGCTACAAAAGAGATGTCACTAAAATATCAATGATCTGAGATTTTTATCTGTAAAACCTAGAAAGAAATCATAAAAACCACAGCTTCTAAAGAAGTAGAAAGAAGGAAATAATATAGAGCAAAAATCAATGAAGTGTAAAGGCAGACATACACTACAGAAAATAGACAAAGCCAGAGGTTTTGGTTTTTTCCAAAAAGAATAACAAAATTTATAATATCCTAGAAAGACTAATCAAGATAAAAAAAAGCAAGAAAATACAAATGACCAATATCAAAATGAAAGGCAGTGTCTCTACACATCCCAGGGATGCTGAAAGAATGATTACAGATGATTAGGTTAGATATGCCAGCATGTTTGACAATTTAGGTGAAATGGACAAATTTCTTTTAAAAAAAACTTAGAAAACTGACACAATAAATTTTAAAATCCAATTTTTTTATCTACTAAAGAAATTAAATTCATTATTCAAAATTTCCCACAAGAAAAATTCCAAATACAAATGACCTTACTACCAAAACCCACAACCAAACCAACAAAAAAACCAAAACAAAAATGTCTCACGTTATAACAAGTCTTTCTAAGAATAGAAGAGGAAAGAACTTTCCAATTTATGTGGGAACTGTTACAACCCTGATGCCAACACCTAACAAGAAATGAAATTATTATAGGCCAATACATTGCATTATAGAGTCAATGTCGCCCTCACTTTGGGTCCAGTTCTAAGTTTTCTCATTGTAAAAATTGTCCTTAGCATTCTGTCCACACCTGGTTTCAAAGACCATCCTTATATAAATGACACATTTTTCTCTTCAGATCAAACCTTTTCCATTCACTCCGTCCACTTCATCTTTTTTCTTAGACAA
>RJWT010036826.1:0-13188 GCA_004365215.1 Cuniculus paca | reverse complement strand
GGTTTAGGTACCATATGTAACACCCAAGGCAGGTCTTCATGATTCATTCAGATACACTCGTTAGTGTGTGTTACTATTTAACTAGGTGTTTCCTAATCCAGTGAAGTTGACAAATCAAGATGGTCACAGTCCACTCCTTGTCTATTTCACACTCAAATTCATCTCCTTAAACCATGCTTAATTCCCACATGAAGAGTAGTAAGTTTACAATTGTGCCTAATGTAGTACAACTACCCTGTGTACACTGAGAAGTGCAAAATTTTTCCTCAAACTAAATATTTACAGCATTTTTCAAATTCACCACCTTTTTTCTGATATTTATGGAAAACTCTTAGATGTGAATCTAATATAAAAAAATGAGTCACATAATCCCAAAGTATAATAGCACAAGATAAATGTTCCCATCCTAAAAGGGAGAAATAGAGAGATTAAAAACAATTAGGCCAATGCAAGATTAAAAGCCAATATAACAAACATGAAGTCCTATAGTTCAATATTTGATATCTAGGTGATAGTATGATTTCAAAAGGAGCTTGGGCAGTCCCACTCCAATGACCTGACCAGTTGTACCCTATATGGCCTCTCTTTTTGTCCATCTTCACTCTCAGGCTGCAACTTTCCCCAGTATGTTTGATATTACTGGCATGCCCACCTTCTTTGGACTTCACTCCACCTTTGGGCTTATACCCACAATTTTATGCATGGTCTTTTTAGATTTTTTCTTGGGCTTCCAGGCCTTGTTTCGAAGTTTGGGTGGATCCTTGTGACTCTACAACTCTTGCACTCTGCATGCCTGTAAAACCAACATCATGTAGATGATACTATGGTTACTTTCTAGAAGTAACTGGTCTCCCTTGGACCATCATTGTGATAGCCTCAGAATGCCTAAATGGTTCAGCACAGTGAAAAGAACTGCAGCCAACCCCTAGGAGCACTATTCCAGCAGGCATCCTAGACACTTCTCAAAAGAAAGGTTCATACTGTTGCATCCCTAGCCTGCAATGATAGGATCTTGCTGAGTCCTGAACTACTTTCAAACCATTTTTCTTCATGTCCCTGTACAAAGTACTTAGTTTCTTTTTAATAGTGCCAATCTTTTTAGCAACTACACTTTCATTTATCCTATCATTTATGGCTCCCTTTGGACCAAAATGTTTTCAAAATCTTTTGTAACTTTTTTGCTCTAACTCCCACCCCCACCAAGTTCATAAATCTGGCTAACAGATTTGTGAACTTTCTCTGAGCAGGAGACAGCAGCACAGAGAATCCAGATGATCCACACCTATCTCTGCTGTGTTCTCCAGTCCTGTGATACCCATGAGGGATGCAGCAGCACAGAGAAACCACATACCCTCCTGACAATGCCAGCCCAGCGTTTATGCAGGAGGCAAGAGGAGACTGGTCAGTCTACAAAATCCTAGCCAGCTCTGTTCCTGGGTTCTCCATGGCATAGCATGGCAGAAGAAAAAGACTGACCTGAATGAAGATGAGATCAGCATCCAGAAGGATAGTTTCAGTGTGGGATGGTAGTGCTACCCTATCACAGAGACCAAGTGAAACAGTTTTAGGAGACAGAATGGTAGAGAATGAGAGCTAACCAAGGATCTACTGTTTACTGTTGTTCCTAGGGAGGCTTGGACTCAAGTGAGAGGATCATGGGGCCTGCATAATGTGGGAGAAGCCAGGTTTGGTGGGTATAATCTTCAGAGAGTGTAGATTGGAAGGAGATAGTATTCAGTCCAGTAGTATGCCTGAGTTCTTGCACTGCTGGCTAAATTCAAAAGAAATTAGTGGTTGAAATTACCATAGCTCAATATCTTAGTGACTAAAGTGTCTTCATTAAAATTATAGACCTCTTTGGTCTAATTAAGGGCAGTTCATGAGTGGTTCTTAGGATTTGTCATAGCCAGATGATACTTGGTACTATTGTTGTTGACTTTACTATAGTCAAGGTGACACAGTTGTTGCTGTCAATTGCTTTTTTTTTCCTGTATGCTAATATCTGGATTACCTGAGGGTGGTAAATGATACTGCATCTCACTGCTGAAGAACTGGGCACTGGGCCAAATGAGACACATACATTAACTAAGGAAAAAAAAAAGAAAAGAAAAAAAAGAAAAGAAAGACACAAAGGACAGGTGACAAAATGCCTGGAAATACTCTCAACTCCCCTAAAACCAGTTCAGGGGGAGGAAATTATAAGCCACGCAGCAGAAAGCTCTGAAAGGATATCAATAGAGGTAAAATAGTTCAATAAGGTGCTTCATGAATTTAAAGAAAATGTAACTAATCAGATAATGACCCTAATGAAAAAAATAATCAGTGGGTCTAAAGAAGACACTAATTAATATCTAGTGGAGCTAAAAAAGACATGAAAAACATGTATGTCCAGCATAGGAAAGAAAAGGAGTTCATAGAAATCTAAAAATGGAAATCCAGGAGATTAAATATACCATTAAAAGTATAGGCAGCAGAAGCAGCCAGTGTGAAGACAGATTGTCAGATCTAGGGGATCAACTAATAAGGGATACTTTAAAAGAGAGTTGGAAAAATGGATTCAGTGGCTGCAAGGTGAAGACTAATATAAGAGTAATAATAGGAAATAATAAAAAATTAGAAGACAAAGGGCATTAAAAAGCCCATTTACATAAATAATAGAAAAATTTTCTAGATATAGAAAAAAATTAACATACAGATAAATGAGGTATATACAACCCCAGGTATCCATAATCAGGAAAAAAATTTTTCCATGTCACATAGCAATTAAAATGCCAGAAATTCAACACAAGAACAGAATATTAAAGGCCCATAGAGAAACACAATGAATCACATATAAAAGAAAATCTATCAGAATTACAGCAGACTTCTTAATAGAAACCTTAAAGGCAAGAATAACTTGGAAGCAAGTTTCAAGGTCTAAAAGAAAACAACTTTCAATCCATATTGTTATATCCTGAAAAAAATGTCTTTCAAAATTGATGGAAAAATAAGATATTTCCAGGATAAAGAGAATGTAAAGATTTCTTTACCACCAAGCCAACACTTGAAATAACTCTAATGGATTTCCTAGAAAGAGACAATGAAGCTAACAATGCCAAAAGCCCAATACAATGAAGGTATCCGGTAGGGCTACCATTAAGGTATCAGGTAGGGCTACCATTAAGAAAAAGGCAGGAAACCAAAACAGCAATGGGAAATCAATACAATGACAGGAATAAGCCAATACCATTCAATTACAAATATTAATGTCAATAGATTCAGTTTACACATCAAAAAACACAAATTAGCAGGATGGATTAAGAAACAAAATCTAAGAGTATGGTATATACAAGAAACAATTCAATACAAAATGAAATTTATAGATTAAAATCTAAGGATTTAAAACAATATTCCTTGCAACAGGAGCCTGAAAACAAGTAGGAGTAGTTATTATATTTTGAGACAAAATAAGATTTCAGGCCAAGGTTGGAAAGAGGTAAAGAAGGACATTACATATCAGTTAATGGAACAATTCAACAGGAAGAAATAATAATTATTAACACATATACGCCAAGCCACAATGCACCCAATTGTATAAAACAAACACCAGTAGACCTAAAAGATCTGATAAACATCAGTACAATTATAGTTGGGGACTCTCACTAATAGATCAAACAAAAAAAGTCTTTGAACCAAACATTTGAGCAAATGTTCTGAACAGATATACGCTGGGTATAGCACATAACAACAATAACAGAATACACATTCTTTTTGGCAGCACACAGTACTTTCTCCAAAATAGACCATATGCTAGTTAATGAAGCATGCTAAATAAATGCAAAAGAATCAAAATTATAACATGCACATAATCAGATCACAGTGTAACAAAACTAGAAATCAAGAGCCAAAGAGACCATGGAAACTATGCAAATGTATAAAAATAAAAAAAAACTTGAATAATCAATCAGTGGATCCCAGAGGAAATTAAGGAAGAAATAAGACTGTTACTAGAAATAAATGATAATGCCAGTTCAGCATACTAGAATTTGTGGGACACAATGAAAACAGATCTATGAAAGAAGCTTATAGTTGTGAATGCCCACATCTGAAAAACAGAACAAGCCAAAATAACATAATGATGCATTTCAAGGCCCTAGAAAAAACAACAGCAATATAAATATAGAGGTTGTATTAAGGAAAGAAATTTTAAGGATCATAGCAGAGATCCATGAAATAGAGACTAAAATAATACAAAGAATCAATGAAATGAAGAGTTGATTCTTTAAATGAATAAACAAAATAGAGAATTCCTTAGTCAATCTTATACAAAATAGGAAAGAAATTACCAAAATCTACACAATTAGAAATGAAAAAGATAAAATCTTAATGAACACTGCCAAAAACCAGAAAATAATTAGCAACCACTTCACAAACACATATGCCAAAATATTAAGAACACAGAAGAAAAGGAGATTTCCAGAAATATATGAAGTACCAAAACTAAACCAAGAATATTTAAAAATTGAATAATCCAAGGAAAGTCAATGAAATTGAAGTGCTATTAAAAACATCACCAAAAAGAAAAGCCCAGGAGCAGATGGATTCACTGCTAATTTCTGCGAGATCTTCAGGGAAGATCTACTACCAATACTCCTCAAACTCTTAAAATCAAGAGGAAAAGAGCACCCCCCAAATTATTCTTGGAAGCAAGTACTATGCTGTACCCTAAACCAAATAAGGAACCAATGGAAAACAAACAAACAAACAAACAAACAAAAAACTATAGGTCAATCTCTCTGATACAAAATTTCTTAAAAAGATACTAGCAAACAAAATACAACAAATTATCAAAAAGGCCATGCACCATGACCAAGTAGGCTTCATCCTAGTTTTCAAATACAATTCAAATATGAAAATTAAAAAAATGTCATTCATCACATAATCAGAAGCAGTACAGAAATCATTATCCTACCCAGCAAACCCAACCCAGCCAAGGAGTCTCACTGTGCCACGTGAGACCTGGTGAAGTCCTGTCCAGTGACCCCAACCAGCCAGGGCGTGTTGGTGTGCAGGACCTGGTAAAACCCCACCCAGTGACCCCAAACAACTGGGGAGCATCAGTGCACTGCACAAGGCCTGCAGAAGGTCTGCCCAGCAAACTCCACCTAGCTAGGGAGACTCAGTGTGCCACACAGAGCCTAAGTAAGTCCTATCTAATGACCCCAGCTAGCTAGGGAGCCTTGGTGAGCCACATGGGGTCAGGGAAAGAACCACCTGGTGACCCCCACTCAGCCAGAGAGATCCCCACTCCAGTATGGACAGCCATCATGAACGCAGGAAGTAAATGGGACTTTTCATTTGGCTGCCCAAGGGGAGTACAGGAAAATGACAAAATGAAAGAGCAAAATGCAATCTCGAACCTCCAGCCAATCCCAAACAAGTCCAGGAAACATGGACATAGAAGAAAGTGTAAGTCATATACCTGAAATTTCCGAAATCATAGGAACTGAAGTAAAGAAACAACTCCATGACGATGTAAAGGAAATCAGATCAGAAATAATCTCCCAGCTAAAACAAGAAATGATAAATGTAATGAAAGAAATGCTGAGCACATCTAAAGAAGACATAGTTTTAAAAAATAGAGGAGCATTGGAAAATGATGGAAACCTTAATGAACAATATAGGAAAAATTTAGAATGCATGAAACAGATTCAAAGATATCCAAAAAGTAAAAAATTCCATGGAAAGCTGGAAAAAATCTTTGCATGCAAAGATAGACTTTCAGAACTTGAAGACAAGATTGCAGCTAGTGCTTCTTCCCCGACACCCAGATGACTTTAGCAGCTGAGGGGAGTCTAGGCTGCCTTTCTCCTGCACCTGAAAGACCTCAGCAACCAATGAGATCATTGGGTGCCCTTCTCCTGCACCTGAATGACCTCAGCAGCTGAGGAGGGCCTCAGCTGCCCTTCTCAAACACCTGAAAGACCTCAGCAGCAGATGGGATGGTCAACCTCCTTCCCCCATCAACTGAAAGACCTCAGCAGCCCACAGACCATCAGCAAGCCCTTCCACAACCTGAAGTACCTTGGTGGGCTGATGACAGCCTCAGGAAACTCTACCTCTACATACAGGACCTTGGTGGGACAGTGACAGTGTGGTGAGTTTCTCCCTCAAGTAGAGGACCTCAGTGGGTCAACAGGAGTTTCAGCAAATCCTCCCCCCAGCTGTAGGACCTTGGCAAGCTGGGAAGACTGTGGGTAAGACCTTCTTCCATTCAAAGAACCCCAGGTGGGTTGGTGAGAGCACCAACCAGGCCTGCCCCCACCTGGAGGAAGCCAAAATGGTCTATGAGACCCCCTGTGACACAGTAGGGTCCTGACTGGGGCAAACACTACAGACAGGTTGATCTGGAGGCATAGAACAGTCTGAAGCTGCAGTAACCAAAAGAGCTAAGGGTTGGCTTACATCAATATTCCCAGGGTGGTCAGCCTAGGAAGAATATAGGACTCACCAAACAGGCCCTGCAGGAGGAATTCAGGTGACTAGTCCCTCCCCTACATTGTAAGACCCAGCAATTGGGTGAATATCAGTCACACAGTAGGACTCTAACATACACAGGATGGACAGTTGAGACTAGAGGGATTGAAAAGATCAAAATATTAACCCAAGAGGTGAAAATGACAGCATAAAAAAAGCAAAATGCAATCTCAAACACCCAGACCATCAGGAAAAGTACAGGAGACATAAAAAGAGAGGACATTGGAAGTCATATGCCTGAAATTTCTGACACCTATTAAGGAAAGCCCATTAGAATCATGGCAGACTTTTCAACACAAATCCTGTAGTCAAGATGAGCTTGGAATGAAGTACTTCAAGACCTGAAAGAAAACAACTTTCAACCTGGATTGGTGTACCCTGCAAAACTATCTTTGAAAATTAATGGTGAAATAAGATACTTCCATGACAAAGAACAACGGAAGCAATTCATGTCCACAAAACCAACCCTAGAAAGAGTACTGAAATAAATAGCAATTGAAATAAAGAAACAAATCCATGAGACTACAGAGGATATCATTAGAAATAATCTCTCAAGTAAAGAAAAAAAATGACAACCTTAATAAAGGAGTTGCTAAGCATAGCTAGAGAAGACATGGATTAATATAAAGTACAGGAGCATGGGAAAACGATGGAAACCGTGAAAGAAAAATATAAGAAAGAAATAGAATGCATGAAACAAATTCAGATAACCAGGAAATTAAAAGTTCCATTCAAACCTGGTGAAACCACTTGAATGAAACTGAAGATAGTTTTTCAGACCTTGATGATGGGATCACAGCTAGAGATCATAAAAGGAAAGAACTTTTAAAAATAATGAGGGACCATGAAATAACAACTCAAAAGCTTCAAGACACTGCAAAGAAAAACAATATAAGTGTGAAAAACAATATAGGTGTCAATGAAAATGCAAGAGTCAATGCAAATGTCATAAAAAAAACTATTCACATAAGTAATAGCAGAAAGTTTTCCAAACATGGGAAAGAATCTGATACACAGATATGTCAGGCATATAGAACTTTAAAAAGTTATAACCAAAATAAATCTACATGTGGATATATAATAATCAAGATCCTAGAAATTCAGCATAAAAACAGAATACTGAGAGCTGTTAGAGAAAAGACACAACACACCTATTAAGGAAAGCCCATTAGAATCATGGCAGACTTTTCAACACAAATCCTGTAGTCAAGATGAGCTTGGAATGAAGTACTTCAAGACCTGAAAGAAAACAACTTTCAACCCAGATTGGTGTACCCTGCAAAACTATCTTTAAAAATTAAGGGTGAAATAAGATACTTCCATGACAAAGAACAACGGAAGCAATTCATGTCCACAAAACCAACCCTAGAAAGAGTATTGAAAGACATACTAGAGAGAGACAAAAATGACTACAATACCCAGAACAACAACAGAAAGAAACCACCAGGCAGGGAAAGCACATAAACAAGGGGGGAAAGTAGGGAATGAACAACGGGAAAATAATATGACAGTTAAGCCAGTACATATCAGTTATAACCATCAGTGTAAATGGCCTGTAATTGACAGAATGGATCAAAAAAGAGGATCCAACAATATGCTGTACACAGGAAACATGTCTGACTTGAAAGGAAACTCATAGACTCAAATGCAAAGGATGGAAAACAATATTCCATGCAACAGGAAACCAGAGAAAAGCAAGGGTAGCTATTCTTATTGCAGACAATGTGAATTTCAAACCAAGAATGATCAAAAGAGATAAAGAAGATCACTATATAGTTGTTAGGGAAAAAATTCAAGTGGAAGATATAACAATCAGAAATATATATGCAACAAATACAGGAGCACTCAACTATATAAGACAAATACTAATAGACATGAATGGGGCAGAAATGAAAACTTCCTCTAAAATCAAGAACAAGGCAAGGATGCTCATTATTACTATTCCTGTTCAACATAGTACTTGAAATATTAGCCAGAGCAGTCAAGAAAGGAAAAGAAATAAAGGGAATGCAATAGAAAATAATGAAGTAAATATATTATTTGCAGATGATATGATCTTATACACAAAAGACCCAAAAACTCCACCAAAAAACTCTCAGAATTAATAAACAAATTTATTAATGTAGTAGGTGAAAAAATCAACACACAGAAATAAATAGCATTCCTATTCATTACTAATGAACTCACTGAAAAAAATTTGGAAAATACTATTCACAACAGCATCAAAAATACTTAGGATTAAACTAAGGTAGTGAAAGATGTTTAAAATGATATCACTGTGAAAAAGGAAATCAAGGAAGGCATAAGAAGATGGAAAGATGGTCTCTGTTCCTGGATGAGCAGAGCCAATATAATTAAAATGGCTATACTTCTAAAGTTGGTATTCAGATTTAATACAATCCCAATCAAAATACCAACAGCATTCCTCAGGGAAGACAATCCTAAAATTCATCTGAAATAAAAAGAGATGCAGAAAAGCACAAGCAATCCTGGGTAAGAATAGCAAAGCAGCTGCCATTACAATGCCTGATTTAAAGTTATACTACAAAGTTACAGTGATTAAAACAGCATGATACTGACACAAAAACAGGCAACAGAATGTTTGAAGCAGAAACAACCCTGGGTGCAGACAATAATTTCACCTTTGACAAAGGGGCCAAAAACATATATAGGAGGAAAGACAACCTCCTTAATAAATGATGCTGGGAAAATTGGATATCCACATGCAGAAGATTAAACTTTGACCCATATATCTTACCAGGTAATAAAATAAATCAAAATGGGTCAAAGATATAAATGTTATACAGAAACAATCTACTGAAAGATGAAATAGGTACAGTTCTTGAAGATGTAGTCAGGCTTTATAAACAGAAACCCTATGGCATAAGCAATAATATTGAGATTCAACAAATGGGATTATATCAAATTACAAAGATTTTTCACAACAGAGGTAACAACTGAAGCAAGACAACATATGGGATAGGCAAAAAAATTTTGCCAGCTGTTCATCAGACAGAGGACTACTATCTGGAATATATAAAGAACTAAAAAAATTACACATCAAATAAAAAACCCAATGACAAAAGTAGGCAAGTAAAATGTATAGACACTTCTCAGAAATAAACTAGAGATGGATAATAAATACATAAAAATTTCAATACCATTGGCCATGAGAGGACTGAAAATTAAAACTATCTTGAGATACAATCTTAACTCAGAAAGAATGGTTATCATAAAAAGAATTCAATAATATAACATTCTGGAGAAGGTGTTGGGAAAAGGAACATGTCGGTAGGAATGTACAACCACTTTGGAAAACAGAGTGAAGATTCCTCAAACTAAAAGTAGAAATCTCATTTGACCTAGCAATTGTCCTCCTAGATTTCTTGCCAAAGAGTTAAACATCATATTAAAGAGATACATACATATCTATGTCTATTTCAGAACAATTAATAATAGCTAGATCTTGGAAATAGTGTATATGTCCATCATATACACTAAATGGGTAAAGAATGGAGTATTACTCTACCATAAAGAAAGATAAATTTGAGGAATTTTTAGGTGAATAAATGCAACTTGAGAACATAATGTTAAGTGATACAAATCAGACAAACTTAAATATCACATGGCTTTTCTTACATGAGAAAATGAAAGTATACATACACAAATAAGGAGCAATCTGCAAGATTAACAGGAAGTTGAGAGAGGTTCAGATGGTCTCTCCAATTACCTGTTGTTTCAAGGAGGAAATTTTGTTTTATTGTTTATAAAATAAAATTTAAAAAAACCTGGATTAAAGCAGTCAGGAGTAACAATGGCACAGCCTGAATGTTGGTCTGTTTTCTACTTTCCTCTATCATATCAATTAGCCTCAACCTCCTGCAAAATGTCAAAATTTGGGCAAAATGTAGACAGATTTACTGCCAGAGTGTAACACTCATAATCTCTAGTCCAAATGCCAATGTAGTCCTTATTGTTAACTAAAACCTTCTGAGTCTGGTTTTTATTGTGTGTATTCCTGTCACCATTGTGATCCGAGTTCTGACTAGAGTCATGCATGAAGTTCTGCTTACTGTTTTCTAAAGTTTCATCTCCAAAACTTTACAAACTTCAGCAAACCAGTTCCAAAGGTCTCTAAACTGTCAGGTACAGGTACAGGTACATCCATAGTCCCAATTTTCCAGTGCCAATTTTCTGACATCAAAACACAGCACCAATAATTTAGAGGAAAGTGTTAATGTAGCTGTTTCATGAGATTCAGTATGTGGTCGGTAGGCTCAGAGGCAGAAACCTCCCATCAGAAAGCCATGGTGGGGTGAAGCTGTTTAGCTCATGGCAGCTGGGAATCAGAGCAGGGGGACTGAGGACTGTCTAAGGACCACATATACATATTACCCAAGGTCACACCCCATGACCCACTGAGACACACCTGGGAGCATACTTTAATAATTTACTAGGCCTTTACAAGTCCAGTGGAGTTGACAAACCAGGAGTAGCCATCATAAGAGCTTCAGGCAATTAAGATTTATTTTCTATGGTGAATATTTTCCTGTTCTATCAGATCAAACCTATTAAAAATGAGGTAGTCAGCATGAACAGTCATATGTACTTTATGTACACTTGTTATGCATAGTCCCATAAAGATATGCATCAGGGAAAGACATTACAATCTCAATTCCTTGTAAAGACAGCAGGATTTAATGGGCCAGAAAGCAGGTGTGCAATCCAAGGAGAAATTGCTCTATAACAGTGCAGTACCATGGTTGAGTAGAATCATGGTTTTGTTTTTCTTTCAAATATTGCACAGTCTATTTAGATGCTTTCTATAAAATTATGCCCAATGATCCGTATTTTGGGTTGTGTCAGAATAAGTTGTTAGCAATAAATCAAGCCACTGCTAAAATCAGTGAAGCATTTTTGAAATTCTCAATATCAGAAGGCAAGCATAACATGTGTTTTATAGACTAATTATAACTAACACAGTATTTCCTTCTGTCAAATTTTACTGAATGTAGATTACCCCTAGTACATGCCAATATTTTAAATTCTATTATATGTATGTAGAATTTTGGGTCCAATTCAAGGTATCTCCACTCAAAAACTGTCTTTTCCAAAATACAGTATCTTTTATATTTCTGAATATAAAAACACAGTTTGAGTTTATTTAAAATTGTCTTTAATCATTATTTTGCATGAAAATAAAACATTAGGCTCAAGTTTTAATAGTTAAACAATGGTAAATTAATAATATGAGTATAATACTTATGAGACAAATTTCCACAAATGGGATATTAAACTCAGTAGCATTATTATGTAGTTTAATTTGGTTGGTTAAATTCCAGAAAACTCTAGTAATCAAAAACAATAAAAGTTTAGATAATGAAATTCTTTTTATTAGAAAAACTGATGATTTTAAAGGTTTTTAATAGCAAGATGCATTAAACTGTCAGTTTTTGATGTAACTTCAAAAAATAATATATCGATATACCTTTCTGTTTAGAGAAATTTGAGCATTAACGTTGCTAAAGTATGTCTTTTAAATAAATAAAATTTCTAAGATTTATCCTGACAAAATTATAATTCATGCAAAGATTAATTTCTAAAATGCTAATTGCTATGCTATTTATAAATGTAAAAATGAAAATATCTTCAATGCTCAATAACTGGAGAAGAACATAGCAGCTGCTGCTCTGAGCCTGAGGTGAGTTGAAGGTGTGCACAGTGAATTTCACATAGCTGAGCAGGTTGGGACCTCCTGAGTAGACCAGCAGGGACCTGCGCCCATCCCACCATCAGCCCAGAAAGGTTGGAGCATCCCTGGGGTCCTGCCTGGGCTCTGCCCATTCACCCCAGAGCAGCGCAGCAGCTGAAGCTCTGGCCCAGTGTGAGTTGAAGGTGCACACAGCAAATTTCACCTAGCCAAGCAGCTTGGGACCTTGCTAGCAGACCAGTAGTCTGGCGCCCATTGCACCATCAGCCTGGGACATTTAGAGCTTCCCTTGGGTCCTGCCGGGGCTCCGCCCAGCTACCGCCCAGCTACCGCCCAGCAACAGAACAGCCACAGTGGTAGTCTTGGCTGGAGCTGAAGGCATGCACTGTGAGTTTCACCTAGCCTTGGAGCCTCAACCATGCACGTTGGATTCACCTGCCACAGTGGAATACAGGAAAATGACAAAATGAAACAGCAAAATGCAATTTTGTACCTCCAGTCCTTCCCAAACAAGCCAAAGAGACATGGACATAGAAGAAAGTATGAGCCACACACCTGAAACTTCTGAAATGATAGCAACTGGAGTAAAGAAACAACTCCTTGAAGCTTTAAAGGAACTGAGATTAGAAATGATTTCCCAGGTAAAACAAGAGATGATAAATGTAATGAGAAATGCTAAGCACATCTAAAGAAGATATAGTTGGAAAAATAGAGGAACACTGCAAAAGGATGGAAACCTTGAATAAAGAATACAAGAAAGAATTAGAATGCATGAAACAGATTCAAAGAGATATCCAGGAAATTAAGAATGCCATTGAAAGCTGGCAAAGCCACCTCAATGAATGTGAAAATAGACTTTCAGACCTCGAAGACATGATTACAGCTAGTGAGCAAGAAAGGAAACATCTTTTAAAAATAACAAGGAATTAGGAAATAGCAATTCAGCAGTTTCAAGATGATGC
>RJWT010036825.1:0-13181 GCA_004365215.1 Cuniculus paca | reverse complement strand
AGGAGGGAAAAAAGGAGACTGGTGAATAAAGGAGGAAAACATTGTACTACATTTCTGAACCTTTTGATTTTTATACTACCTATATGTAATTTCAACATGCCTTCCTCCCGCCTGCGTTCCACAGAAGAAAAGCAAAAAATTTAAAGTACTGACTACAAGGACCTTTTATCCTTTATCCCCATATCAACCTCTAAAATATGCAATGACCGTCTGATTTCCTTCCTGACAGCTCCAATACAACTTCAACCAACACCTTACTCAATATTTCACTACTATGGAGAAGAGCGTTGGTAATGACATGGAGCACTGCAAGACCTTTGCACTTGCTGCTTAGAGAAGACAGCAGCACCAGGTGGTAGAAAAATTAATAAAAATTATATTAAAATCTTAGGGGATCAAGGCCGGGCGTGGTGGCTCAGGCCTGTAATCCCAGCACTCAGGAGGCTGAGGCAGGAGTACTGTTGTGAGTTCGAGACCAGCCTGAGCTACAAAGTGAGCTCAAGGCCAGCCTATGAACTGCAGTATGAACTGCATACTGAGACCCTGTCTCAAAAAGACACATACATACACACAAAAAATCTTCAGGGATTAAGAACAGTTATAAATCCTAAATTGGAAAATAGCAAATCCGACACAGATCCCTTAGAATCTTTCAAAACTAGTGCAAAATATCTGGAGACATCTACAAGGAGGTGCAATAAAGAATGGAGACAGTTACTGTACATTCAAGAGTTATCAAGTGATTTCATCCTTACAGGAGACCCTAAAGGGTCAGATATGGGCCACTTCATTCATTCCACAGAAAAGGAGCAGGCTGTGTGACCTTACAATGACTCACATCCAGCCTGCCTGGTGCTTCACTCTTCCCTGTCCCTCCCTCCTTTTTTAGCCATCAGCTCAACCCCTCCAAGAAGGAGTGTCAGTCGGTCCCCTGATGCCCCACTGGAGAGAATATGCTAGACTAAGCAAGCAGACCCTCAGGATAGCATGACAAAGCCCTTTCAGCCAAAGACAGGATCACGACTAAGGAGAAAGATAACAAGGTTGGCTGGAGGCGGGGTCTTCGAGGGACCTACAGAAGAATGGGGGGGCGGGTAGGTCCGAGTTGGCGATGGTGTCCAGGAGCATCACGGCAAGGGCTATCAGAAAGCCGCGGCGGGTAAGGGAAGAACTGGCGGCCGGCCGGGCAGCCAGCGACAATAAAGGGGGAGTGGATCCCACTAAGAGGGCGAGCGGGAGTCAGCGGCGGATCTGGGGAGAGGCTGGGAGCTGGCGGTGGCAGCGGCTTAGGGAGCGGTCATGGCTGTGTCTGGGAGCCGCGACACGGCAGACGCATCGGAGGCTGGGGCGACCCGGAGGAGGTTCTCAAGGGGCGGCCGCAGCTGGTGACAGAGTCGCCACCGGGGGTCGGGGGGCCGGAATGGGGCCCGGCCAATGGAGGACTCGAGGGGTGGGTCTCGGGAGATTCGGGCCAGGCTCGGGCGTCCGCGAGGCCCCGGGGCAGCACCGATCGCGGGGCGTCTCCAGCGGGGCGGGG
Organism: Cuniculus paca; assembly: GCA_004365215.1. Taxonomy (NCBI): domain Eukaryota; kingdom Metazoa; phylum Chordata; class Mammalia; order Rodentia; family Cuniculidae; genus Cuniculus; species Cuniculus paca. Next base: position 11,644 of record RJWT010036825.1, on the reverse strand, counting down.
CGGGGCGGCCCCGCGGGACCCAAGGAGCCACACGGAGACGTGGGCCGGGCCGGGCCAGGGCCGCCGGGGCGGCTGGGGCGGGTCTTACCTCGGGCCGCGTCGCGGGGCCGCAAGGCTCCCCCTTCTTCGGCGGAAGCCGCCTCCCCGCTCGCACTGAGGGTCCGCGCCGGCAAGCGGCACAGGCCGAGGCCAAGGCTGGCCGGACGGTTCCGGGAGGGTGGGCCCGGCCGCCTCAGGGTCCGGGCGAGCGGCCGCCGCGCATCCCCCGCCCTGTCAGATAGACTCCGCCCGGCAGAGCAGGCACCCGCCAAGGGAGCACGCGCGGGAGCGTCGCCTCGGCCCGTGGAGCCACTGCCTCGGCCGCCGCCCCGTCTCACGGTCCGGTTAGGATTCTCTGCGGCCACCGGCAATCGCCGCCGCGTCCGTCGTCAGCTCCGGCCTGCGCGCCCCCAGCCCGGCGCACGCGGCCCCGCCCCGCGCGACTCCTCGGCAGCAGGCGCGCGCGCACTTACCTCCCACGCCCCCTCGTACCGGCCCCGCCCGGCCCCGCCCCCGCACGTGACGTCGGCAAGGCGCACGACACGCGCTTGCGCAGACACACCCCATTGCCTCCGCCCCGCGGGGCCCCGCCCCAACCTGTCTTCCTTCACTTACGGCAGGGCTACGATCTGAGCATTGGACTCTTTCCTTGGCTAGAGAGGAATGTCGCAAGGTTGGGAACGAAAACTCTGGGTTTGCGACCTTAGGGCGCACTTTCCGGCCAATCCAGAGGCGGCTGAAGGCCGGTTGGGCTGGTGAGGCCCGAGGCAGGTAAGAAGCCTCCTCCCCGCTTGGGTTTGTCTTAGTTTGTCTGGCCGGTGGCTCCCTTGGCCGCCCACGCAGTCTCTCGCGCGTCCGCGCCCCCTCCCCTATCCGGTTCTGGAGTCGCTGCGCCGCCCCTCTTAGCGCCCGCCCCCTTGCGCACACGCACGCCCCCTCCTCCGTGTCCCCGCCCCCGATCTCCGAGTATTTGTTTCCATTCATTCCTCAGACTTTTTTCTCTTTGGTTTCTCTGTCTTACATTCCAGAAAGTCAAAAGCGAATGAAATAAGTTCAGTTTATGGAGTACTCTGCTGTATAAAAGATGATGAGAGAGCACAGTAGGATTATGCAGGATTCTCTCTGGGTCACTCAAACGACATGTGTTAAAAGACAAACGGGCAAAAAAATAAAGGACTAGCGAGCAGCAGCTGGTCCAAGAAATGGGAGAGGAGTTAATAAGATGGAGAGAATGACGGGGGCAAAAGCATCTGACTGTCCGACCTGGAAAGTAAAAACTTAAAATTATGTTATGGAAACCATACTGGTGTAGACTAACAGCATCTTTTTATAAGATTCAGTGTAAAGAATGAGCAGAATGAGGAACCAGAATGTGAGCTACAAGGACCCTTTAAAGGTGGGAGACTCCTGGGTATTACGGAGCCAGGAAGTGGATGATTCAGGAGTTAGGGATGCTAATGCTTCATATCAGAAGCACAAGTCAACTTTGTGAGCTCATCGGAATAGCCAGGGAAGCAGCTTTTTTTTTTTCTAGTAATAAAACCAATGTTATTGCTCCGCCCTAGGCCAATTAATTAAACTTGGGTTACACTCCGCCACCAGTAGGTTTTTAAAGCTCTCCAAGTGACTCTAATGCTGAGGGCTGACACCTTCGAAACTGGAGAGGAGCTGAGATTCAGGGAAGGACAGGAAACAGAAGAAATTGGCTCTGTAACCTTAAGATGCTGGTAATATGACAACGGAGAAAAAGAGTGGAGTATAGAATGAGAAGCATGAGCAGAGTGGTGAAAGTTTTAGGAAATAAAGGGGCGGGGGGAGCCATTCTTTTCTCTTTAGCACACATCCAGCCCTCAGCGCAATCAGGTCTGCCTCAATTAACGACTCTCACAACTCTTCTGCTCCCTTGTATCCAGATTTCATCCCTGTGTCTCCACAGAGCTCAAGTGCCATCCACATTTCTGTTCCTACAAGCGTCAGTTAAACCAATTTATGAGATTTTAGTCATGTCCAACATCCACTATCCTACTACAAAGTACTGCACATAGTGCATTGCCAATTTGATGTGTCTTCTATTATTTATCAATCATCTAAGTTGGGAACAAGACACAAAGAATGTTTTAAAACAGCCTAATTTTAGCACAAGGTATTAGAGGAAAGTTTTTTTTTTCAATACTGAGGGTTGAACCAGGCCTGCACTCCATGCCTTTTTTTTTGAAACAGGGTTTTTTGTTTTTGAGGTAGGGTCTCACTCTGCAGTTTAGGCTGGCCTTGAACTCACACTGCAGCCCAGGCTCACCTCCAACTCCTGGCAGTCCTCCTGGTGTGCACCACCATGTCTGGCTTTGAAGCAGGTTCTAAGGCACTAAATTGCCCAAACTGGGCTTAAACTTGCTGTGATAATCTCAGCCTGCTACAGTGCCGGGATTACAGGAATGTGCCACCATGCCCAGCTGGAAGGCAACGTTTCAATGAAGAATTCACTGGGTGATCAGGGAAGAACTATGTAAGGCTGCTGTCCATTAAGTAAGGGATAATCCAAAAAAGCTGTCTGTTTGCCTCCAGATCAGAGGGAATTACCTTGTCTCACATGCTGGAGCATAGGATGGAAAACAGGTGGGGAGGAGATGAAGATGATAAAGTGGGTGTGAATAGATCCTGAGGAGCCTTCAATTCCATGTGGAAGAGTTTAGATTATGCACTATCAAGAGTGAGTGTAAATAACAAGCGAGGGAGGCATGCTCACACCTGTAATCCTAGCACTTGGGAGGTTGAGGCAGGAGGATCACTGAAAATTTGAGGCCAGCCTGGGTTATCTAGTGAGTTCAAGGGTGGCCTGAACTACACAGCATGACTCTCACCAAAAAGAAAAAAGAAAAAAAAAAAGTGTGCCGGGTCAGATCTGTACTTCAGGAAGTTGATTGAGTAGTGTTTACTTCCCAGCCTCTCAGCTGGAATTGGAGAATGAAACTGGTTATTTTCTTCTGCTCCTCCTTTACCTCTGGGGCAGCAGTTAACCCACTGTTGCTTAATAACCAGGGTCTGCTGAGGGGATAGGCGTGTGTGTGTGTGTGTGTGTGTGTATGTGTGCATGGATGCACTTGGAAATAGGAAGGTAAGCTGGGGTTATTTTTGTGAAAATCATTCAACGCCAGTTTTTGTTTTTGTTTTTTTGAGACAAGGTCTTCTTCTGTAGTTCAGGCTAACCTCAAACTCACTAAGATCCTCTTGCCTCAGCCTCCCAAGTGCTGGGATTACAGGTGTGGGCCACCATTCCCAGCAGTGCCAGTCTTTACTTTGTACTACGTTTGGTAAACAAAGGAGAGTTGTTAAAAATTTTGGAAAATAATGTGATTAGAGTTCTACTTGAAAAATTAATTTAGAATGACGTCTGGGTTATCAAAAGAGAAGATAGGAATGAAGAGGCTAAACTAATTTTTTTTAATTGACTCTTAAAGTAATCTCTGAGGAATCTAGTAAATTACTTTTTCTTCTGAATGTGCTGACCAGCATAAAGAAAAACAGATTGGAGAAAATTACATACCTTTTAACATGAATGCACACCCCAGCATAGCAACCAACTAGCATTTTATGTGATCAAGAGGCGAACCCACACTTTATAAATTATATTGTTAGTGCTTGTACAAAGTGATGGCCTACGTAGGCTCAGAGATGTTTGTGAGGCTCAGAGATGTTCCTTGATCAAATTCCATCTATACTTGTGTGAATCCTTCATTTCTGCCTTTTAAGGTCAGAGTTTACTCTCCTTACCTTGAACTTTGAGAAGAGTAAAACTCAACTGCGAACCAAAAAGGAAAGTCCTCAAGGCTTGGTAATCCCTCCCCTTCAAAACTGATCAGTGCCAGACTACATTAAAAAAACTTAACCAGCAAAAGCTCAGCTAGTACCCAAATTATGTGCTTGTTAAGCATAATATTGAAAAAATTAAGTAAAGAATTTAAATATTACTAATCCAAAGAAGTGATGTAAAGTTACTTAACTTGCAGACCAGTTCTCTTGGGATCACCTTCTTTAGCATGATATGCCTGTATTGACGCCATTCACCATTCAGTGGTGGTGTGATTCGACACAGACTGAAAAATCAAATTTGTGCACAGTTTGAAGCTGAGCTCTCTGTTCCCTTTTAGGTGGGAAAGTAGGCACAAATTACCTGAAAGCAGAAATTACACTTGACACTTAGAAAACTTTTTAAGAATTTTTATTACAGAAAAGCTCTGAAAGGTCCTATCTGTAGCTTCCAATTAAATGGCTATTTCTTCCACAGTCATCTGTTATGAAAGCACTGGACCATAGTACTGAGACCAAAAAAAAACAAAAAATCAGTCTAGATTATAGTTGTTTTCTGAACATTTGTATTATAGGTTTGAAATTCCGGCCTTCCTTAATGGCCAATGAATAAATCTTTCTCAGAGTAGTGTGATAAATTAAATTTCTTCAGAATGGGAGCTTGGCAATTTCTAGAGTTGGCCAATTTTCTCACTTGTGTTGCTGCAACAATTTGGAACATCACAGCCCGGAATGTAGCTCAGGAGTGCAGCACCTGCCTAGCAAGTGCAAGGCCCTGAGTTCAATTCCTAGCACTAAAAAAGAAGAAAAAAAGACCAAAACAAACAAACAAACAATTTGGGACTTCACACTGGCAGGTAAAAAAAAAAAAACTGCTGTTGGAAATGTTTAACCCTACTTAATACCGTATAATTCAAACTTGATCAAATAACTTATAATGTTCTTGTTAGATAACATTTCAAAACAGATCACTAAGGTAGAAACTCAAATAGATCATGAGTCCCATTAGACCCTCTTTTCCTGTTGGCTAAAACACAAATTCATTGTTTCGTTCATTAGATATTTATTGAGCCACTACTAGGTATCAGGCACGTTTTTGAAACATATTACAAATTTGCAATGATAATTTACCTAACTGAGATAAAGTAAGTTGTCAGGCTTTGAAATCTATAGGACAGATAAGGTTCAAAGATGATAGCTTGCTTTTGTTTTGTTTTGTTTTGTTTTTTAAAACAGAGTCTCACTGTGTGTAAGTTAAGGTCTCAAACTCACTATGTAGCCCAGACTGGCTTCAAACTTGCAACAGTCCTCCTGCTTCAGCTTCCTGAGTGCTGGCATTACAGGCATGTGTACGCCCAGCTCTTTTGAACCCCTTCAAATAGTGGGCTTTCATATAGTTACCATGTGCTGAACACAGTGATTATTTGTGAAATCAGGTAGAATATGCCTTTACCTTGACCATACTTTGTCAGGCTTTGTTACCATGTAGACTGGAATAAAATTCTGTTCACTCCTTTATAGAATAATACCTTATTTAGACCTCTTACTAATTCCAATGCCCTCCCTACACATAACCCACCCCATAGTAATTTCAGTCTGCAGTTACATATAGTCATTTCTTAAACGATTACAAGCAAAGCAAAATCAACAAAAGAAATATTTGCCAGGTGTGGTAGTGCGCACCTGTAATCCCAGCCATCTAGGAAGATGAGGCAGGAGGATCACAAGTTTAAGCTCAGCCTGAGTGATTTAGTGAGCAAAATGATGCTCAAAATAAAAAAAAGGGAATATAACTTGCTATGAAGGCCATGTGTTCAATCCCCAGTACCACAAAAGAAAAAAAAAATACTGTAGTTTGTACACATGAAGTATATAAAAAGGAGGAAAAAGGTATGACACAAGTATAGCTGGAACCATGAGGTAGAAATGGTAGACCAGGAATCAAATAATTTTCCTGGTCAATGTCATTGTAGCTATTGACAGCTGAGTCAGTCATGGAACAGTAAATGGAGAGCCGTGGTGTTAGAAGAGACATCCCGAAAGGTCCCCTAGTCTCATTTCCTGGCCCAGGCAGGGTTATATGAAATTTCTGGCAATAGAGTTAACTAGGCATTCTCCCCACACTGAGTTTTTTCTGCTTTGAGCACTGAATTCTGCTATTTGTGCAATGTTGACATTTAAGAAATGTAGTTTAAATTTATAAATTATTTCTAAAATTAACATTTTCAATATTTGGGGGGTTGGGGTTTGTTTTGGTTTGGTTTTGGATTTTGGTTTTTTGTTTTTGATTTTTGTTATTTGTCTTTTTGAGACAGGGTCTCACTGTGCAGTTCAGACTGGCCTTGAACTCACTTTGTAGCCCAGGCTAGCCTCAAACTTGCAGTGATCCTCCTGCCTCAGCCTCCCAAGTGTTCATTTTCAATATCTGAAACAATCTTGTGTTTTTAGGGGTTTTTCAAAACAGATTTCACTTCTATGTTTTGCTCAGGAAACCTGTCCACTTTGTAAAACTTCCCTACTTTATCATGCACTGAAAATATACGAATGAGTAAAATCTAATCTCTGTACACCTGGGTTATATGAATCTTATGGTACTTTTTACATACCACATCTGACTAATCTCAGATGGTTTAGGCTTAGCAGTAAAAGGAAACATTTAATTTGGGGAAATGGAAGCCAAAAAAAGGCTTGAACTTCCTTCCTGAAAATGTTTCTGCTTCTGTTGCCATGAAAAGCATATTTAGTCTGGGATATGATTCTTTTTGTGAAAATGCAAATGGAAGGCCAGGCATGGTGGTGCATACCTGTAATCCCAGCACTTGGGAGGCTGAGGCAGGAAAATCACCTATGCTGTATAGTCGGTTCAAGCCAGTCTGAAGTGCATAGTGAGACTCTGTTACAAAAAAAGAAAAAAAAAATGCAAAGGGGAATCACACATTAGAAATTATACATAACCCTTCTAATTTTTATAAACATCAAATTATTTTTACATGTGTTGGAAGGTTTATGGAAGAGAGATTAGACTTCATTCTTTCTAGGGCATAGAATTAAGACATTTTAGGCCAATGTACGAGTAAGAGAGTGTACATCCATGTTTTTCCCCAAAATGGAAATAGTTATCCTCAGTGTTTATATGCTGATTGTAAAAGGAAAGGGGGGGCCTGAATTTGATCCTTAGCACTAAAAAAGGGAAAGGGAAGAAGTTAAACTGTCAAAATAAAGTATTGGTCTTATTTCCTAAAGAAAACTGTATTTAAAGTTTTCATGGGTATTGTTCCTATTTTCATATGTATTTTTATTATATAAATTTTGTATAACTGTCCTATTCACAGCATGTCCTGGACATTTTTTGATTTACCTACTTTTGGGGGGGCGGGGGCATGGGGTGTGAACACAAGACCTTCACGTTGAGCTATAGCCTTAATTCATTTTCTCTGTCTCTCTCTCTTCCTCTCTCTTCCTTTTTTCTGTCTGTCTCTCCCTCTTCCTCTCTCTTCCTCTCCCCTCTCCCCTCTCCTCTTTTTCTCCTTCCTCTCAGTGCTGGCAGTTGAAGGCCTCCTGCATGCTAGGCAAGTATTCAGGCAGTAAGCCACACCTCTAGCCCACTCTATCTTTTTGTTTTGTTTTGTTTTGTCCTTTGAGACAGGGTCTCACTATGTATTCCAGGCTGGACTTGAACTCCCTATGTAGCCCAGGCTGGCCTGGAACTCACAATAATCCTCCTGTGTCAGCCTCCCAAGTACTAAGATTACAGGTGTGTACCACCATGTCTGTCTATTTCACTTTTTAACACTGAAAGTTTTATTATTTCTGAAATATAATTTGACATAACCTAGGACCCTAACTTAATTTTGTAATCAAATTATCAACAATTGTCCTGATACTGCTTATTAAAAAAAATCCAAGCCAGACATGGTGGCCCACGCCTGTAATCCCAGCACTCAGGAGGCTAAAGCAGCAGGATCCTTGCAAATTCGAGACCAGCTTTGTTTACAAAGTGAGCTCAAGGCCAGCCTGAACTGCATGGTGAGACCCTGTCTCAAAAAAAAAACAAAAAAGAAATCCAGCAAATATATCCCATACTTCAGTACATAGACAAGGTGTTAATAGGTATTCAAGAACAGCATAGAAAGTATCTTATGGTCCAAAAATGTGGGATAAGATTAGACCACAAATGGTTAAATAAATTTTTTATTATTGAACATATTGTTTTTTTCCCTTTTTCTTAGTAGTACTAGGACTCAAATCCTAGGGCCTTCCTTGCGTATGCTAGACATACACTCTACCACTGAGCTGCATCCCCTACTTCATTCAGGGTGTAATTTTTTTGTTTTTTTGTTTTTTGACACTGGGGATCGAACTTACAACCTCACTCCTGCCAGGTAAGCACTTATGCCACTGAGCTAAATCCCTGGCCCTTGTCTTTTTGAGACAGGGTCTCACTATGCCCTTCAGGCTGGCCATGTGCTCACCTTGTAGCCCAGGCTGGTCTTGAACTTGCAATGATCCTCCAGCCTCAGCCTCCCGAGTGCTGGGATTACAGGTGTACTTTTATCTTGCTTTTTCCTCTTTTATTTAGCCCAAGCTTGCTCTACAGAGCCAATGTCTCCTCTACTCTTCACTTTTACTTTTTCAAATATACCTTACCACTGCCTTAAGAGAAGAAAAACATTTCTCACTACTGCAGGAAGTCCTATGAGATAGCACTGCTGCTATGGAGCACCGTTCAGTGGGACACACCGAAAACAATGGAATAATCATAATTTCTCTCATTGATTTGTAATGGCTCCATCATCATATTTTAGATTTCTAATGTATATATGCACAGGTTTGTGTTTGTATTGTACCCTTGACTTACCTATTTCTTTTCAGTCTCACCCAGCTACTTGTGACTCATGCTCTACATCTTTTTACCTGGGAGCAGAAATGAAGAATTTTTGGTGAAGGAAGTTAAGCTAGCATGGATAGTAAAGATCCTTATACTGCTAAGACTCTGTAAATGTAAACATTTCTCGGCAGAAGTTGATTTATATTGAGATCCATACGCCATTAGTCATTCATTTTTTCTCTAATTTTATGTGGGGTACCTGCATGACAGGAACTGCTTCAGGCACCAGGGTTAGCATGGTAAACAAGATAGACAGGTCCCTTGAGCTCGTATTTTAAGGAAGCCTACATTCTTGCTTTAGAGAGGGGGACAGAGGGCCAGAGGGAGAATACTAAAAATAAGCAAAAAATTTTTAAAAATCTGTCAGACAGTGTTGTGCAAGGAATTGGAATTTGAGTGATAAAGAGTGACTAGTGGCCTCTTTATTCTGGCTGGTCAGAATCCTGTGTGTCTAGAAGGCACAGGTATAGCTGGTACACCAGCGCTCAGGAGGGAAAAGGTGTGGCATGGCTTTTTAAGAAACAAAAAACAAAGTTGGTGTGGCTGAGTGAGGCACAGTAGGCGAGAGGGAGCGGTGGGCAAGTGGGAGCGTGAGAGGAGGTAAGGTTAAAGAAGTAGTTGGATCCCTGTTATTATGTAGCAGTTCACAAGCTACTATAAGAAATTTCCTTCTTTTTTACCCCCTCATATGAAAGTGAGCTACCAGAGAGTTTTAAGCAGACACAACCCAACTAAATGTATATGTGGAGATTGAACCCAGGACCTCACACGTGGTTAGCAGTCACTCTACTACTGAGTTAGAGCCCCAGCCCTCTAACTTAAACATCTTAACCATTTACACTGATGGACTCACTCATTGACATGAGGAGACCATGGGGCTAGGTCAGATAAGAAATGGTGATAGATTTGAGTAAGCTGATAGTAGTGAAGATAGAAAGGATTAGACAGATTGAGAAGATTTTGGCTATAGAATCAGTGGGACTTGCTATCACTTGGTATGAGGTAGGAAGAAAATAGAAAACTGATGATGATTTCATTATACAGTGCCAGGATCAACTTCCAGGCTGTCTAGTACAAAATTAGCACACAGGATACCACTAAGTACACTCTGACCAAGTTTGCTTTAATAAACGTCTTGTGCGTGTATACACTGAAGCTGCAGCTAAAGCATGAGCTGTTGCTCGTGCCTTTATTAATTATGAGGAGATCTAGTTTCTATTGAGGGCTTTATGTTACAGACAGATCAGTCATGGACAGAAATTGGGGACACAGTTCTTTGGTAGCACTACCTAGCACTACCCCCAGATAAATACCATGTATACTCTTTAAAATGCCCATAGATGATTTTAATATGCACGTCTGGCTAGAACCACTATTTATCTGAGCCAAGCCCCTCAGTTTACAAACGACGAAGCCGAGACCCAGAGGTTAAGTGACCTCTCCATAATCAAACATTTAGTGAGCTGCAGATCTAAACTAAAAACCAGATTTTCAAACTCCCAGCCTAATGTTTTTTCTACTAAGCCAGAAGTTTCTTCCTATTCTTATATCAACTGGTAATAAGAACGACTCTCACTGAATTATAAACTTTAAGTTAATTTTTATTGTTTTTATTTAAGTCACCTTGCTTCTAATAATAGAAATACTCAATAGTATGCATTTTACAGATCCTGGGATTAATATGAAAATTTTATTTTAGGCCGGGAATTTAGCCCAGCAGTTCAAGCACTTGCCTGGTAAGCGCAAGGTTGTGAGTTTGATCCCCGGAACAAAAAAAAAAATTATTTTATTAAAATAAACCTTTGGGGCCAGGGATGTAGCTCAGCAGCATGGCACCTGCCTGTCAAGTATGAGGCCCTGAGTTCAATTTCTGGTACCAAAAAAGAAAAAAGAAAAAAATTTAAAAGTAAAATAAACCTATGTTTAGGAAGTTTTCTACACTGTGAATTCAATATTCAGGCTTCCTTTAGCTGCAGATATTGGAAGCTATATAAATCCGGTAATTGTAGGGTTTCTGTATACTGACAACACATCGACAGCATTCTCTCAGGTTAAGAGAACAAAATTCTCTGGAGGTAGCATTTACTGTTTCCTCCTCTGTGCTGGAGGGTTGAACTAGGGCCTCATGCATGTCAAGCATACCTCTAGCACTGAGCTACAACTGCACCTGCAGCCCATTACTCTAATGCTGAAGTAAAGCACAGCACAGTAATACCATGACTCATTCAGCCTTTAATGACTTTGTGGCTTTCTATGAAGGGACAAGTGCTTTACAGAATTTTCAAGAACTCTAAGGTCCATTATATTATTCCCACCCCAACTATGGGGAACAGGGAAAGAAACTTTTTTGAGAGCCTACTGTATAGCAGACAACACGCTGAGTGCTTTCAATCATATTTTTAATTCACTTAACCCTATGAAGCAAGTTTTATTACTACCTCATTTTACAGATGAGAAATATAAGGCCTAAAAACAAGAAACTTTCCTAGGGTGACATAGACATCAGGTAATAAAGTCAGCCTAAACCAAAAACTTCCTAGCTCCAAAATACAGAACCGTAAGATTTTGGGCCAGGGATATAGCTCAGCAGCATAGCACCTGCCTGGCAAGCGTAAAGTCCTGAGTTCAATTCCTGCTACAAAAAAAATAAATAACTATAAGATTTCACAAACAGAGCCATGAGGAGGTCCTTGTCTCCCTAATTTGGCCACTGTTTTTGCTAACTTAGCATTTACTAAGATAAAGCATATAAGTCGTTTAATTCTGAGGGAATCTATTGTTAATCAGCAGAGGAAAGCAGACAAGGTCAAAGTGGGAATGTTCTAGACAATCCACAAGCCAGGCATGGTGGTGTGCACCTGTAATCCCAGCACTCAGGAGGCTGAGGCAGGAAGATTGCCATAATTTCAAGTC
>RJWT010036824.1:0-13179 GCA_004365215.1 Cuniculus paca | reverse complement strand
GAGAAAGATGAGTTTGGGATGGGAAGAACCCATTTCTGGGGCTTTCTTCTCATTTCCTGATGCCAAAGTAGCTTGTGGATATTTGTTTACTGCTACTCAGCGGGAGTGGCTCAGGACACAGTGGCTCAGGTTTTTTGTCATTCTGCATCCTTGTTCAGTTGCAAGGTCATAAACTCCCAGCACACTGAACACACCTACATGCACCATCTGAACTCTGAACCACACGCAATGCAGGGAAATTTGAGGAAAAGCCTGCAGTCTGGGACATTCAGCAACTCCCCATGAACAATTCAAAACTGGCCCCATCCTCCCTACCCTCCGGTACCAGTCCTCAAAGCAGAATGTGTGTTCTCAGGCTGCTGCCCCATCCCTCGGCCTGACTTCCTCTTCTCCCTCTTTGCTGCTGAGTTCAGTCTGTGGGAGGAGTGCAAAGACTCCTCGCGTGGTGGGCGGGGAGGAGGCCTCTGTGGATTCTTGGCCTTGGCAAGTGAGCATCCAGTACAACAAGCAGCACATCTGTGGAGGGAGTATCCTGGACCCCTACTGGATCCTCACAGCAGCCCACTGCTTCAGGTAAGGCCCCAGGTATCAAGGCCACAAAGGGCCCCACCTCACCTTAGTCTCTGATGCCCACTCTCCCTCTGTTGGAGACTACTGCTAGGGTGTGGCAGCCGTGATGCCCTCTGCTGGGCACCGGGGTCTGAGCAGAGGATGCTGCCCACCAAGCTTGACCTCTACTGAGTAGAAAACCATCAGATACCTGGGGTCCTCACTCACCACTGCTCATCACCCAAATTCTTCATGACACAAAAACTCATCCCTCCTCCCTAGGGTCCTGAAAACTCACTCCCTCCCTGCCAGTCTTCCAGGAAGTGTCTCCAAGATGTAGAATCACTGTTATTCCCTCATTTTATACAGAAATTTAAACAGGTATAGTCTCCCTTTGGGTCCAGCAGAGATAGACCTGGCCACACCCATGCCCTCTTGACTTTCACTCATTCAACATATCGTTAGTGCCAGCCAGGAACCAAACCCAGGTGCAGCAGACACACCCCATCCCTGCCTTCAAGGCATTCCCAGTCCAGGTCAGGGGTTCTTGGCCTTTTTGAGAATCTGATAAGAGCTATAAATCCTTTCCTGGAAGAACTGCACACTAAACTGTGTCTGGTGTGGGAGGAAAGACAGACACACCCATTCATGACTGACCACAATATAACTGCCACATGAATAGACAGAGAAGAACAAAGATAGGAGGCCAGCACTTGGGAGGCTGAGGCAGGAGGATCACAAGTTTGAGGCCAGCTTGTGCTACATGGTAAGTTCAAGGTCAGCCTGCACTACATATATGGCGAGAATCTTTCTCAAAAAAAGAACAAGGCTGAGAAGAAAGAGCATCAGGACCCCAGGGCTCAGTCATAGGACAGCCACTTCCCCAACCCTCCAGGCAGAAGTTTCCCTGGGCAAGTTTCACCAAAGAAAAGGAATCAAATCTCCTTTTAGAACTTGGCACCTGAAAGGTAATTCCTCTGACTGCCCTTTTGTAGCCCCAGACGCACAGACTCCCAACATCATGTGAGGTAGCGCCATCCACAAGGCCCCAGGAACCAGACCTTACTCACACCTCCTTGGGTTTGGCTCATGCCTAAAGCCAGCTGTCTCTTCCTGCAGGAAATATCTCGACTTATACAACTGGAAGGTGAGGGCTGGCTTCGACAAACTGGGCAGCTCCCCATCCCTGCCGGTAGCCAAGATCTTCATCACGGAGCAAAACGACTCATACCCCAAAGAGAAGGACATCGCCCTCCTAAGGCTACAGCTCCCACTTACCTTCTCAAGTGAGTGGTGGTGTCTGGGGACAGAGACCCAAGCCCCTCCGCTGGTTCTGCACTCACTCTGCCTCTAGACCACTTAGTGCCCTTGGGTGCAGGCACTTCCCCTCTCAAGACCCCAGCTTGCCCATTTGTCTCTAACACATCAGCCCAATGTCCTAATACCACATGATCACCTCCCCCCAGAAGCTGCCAGCTGTCTGCTCACCATCCCTTGCCACAGAGTCCTCCAAGGTCTATTGTCTCCATTTGGAGCACAAATGAGAGTCATAGTCACCCAATCTTGGAGTTACGAGGACCTTTATAAAGGGTCATTTTGTCCATTTCCCACACCCACACAGTACCCGAGAGCTTGCTCAGCGTCCCTGCTGCTGCCTCACAAGCAGCAGTGCGCCACCTGCCACTGCACTAGGGGGCAACTCACTACTTCTAAGGCAGCCCGTAGTCTTTGAACAGTTCCATTAGCTGTCCCACACTTATACTGAATAATTTTTAGATTAGTATTTCCAACCCTGAGGGGACCATAGGACAGAGGCACCCAGGGGAAAATAGAGTTTCCTTGTCAAAAAGTTTGGGAAACTTTGTTATAGTGTAATTCCATTCTTGGAGCACATTAGCTTATTAAAGGTATGAAAAGTGTTTTAAAGGACCTCTTCTATTATATGAAATCCACTTTTTTCTAGGGGGGTTACTGAGGGCAAAACCCAGGGTCTTCACACTTAGCTATGTCTCCTTTTGGGGATTTTTTGTTTGTTTGTTTGTTGTTTGTTTTTGAGGTAGGGTCCTCCCGAGTCACTATTACCCAGGTTGGGCTCAAACTTTCAGTCGCAGTCTTCCTGCCTCAGCCTCCCAGAATGTTGGAATTATAGGCATGTACCACCATGCCTCATTTGAATCTGCATTTTCTAAACCTATTTGACCACAGATCTTTTTTTTCATACCACTTCTCTTAGCATCCCACACAACAAGTGGTAGGTTCTTCTCAGAAGACTTAACTGCCAGAATATCCTGAACTCTGATTCTCTTTCAAAACTTTTTACTTGATTTTTGCTTTAATCAACCTTGGTAAGGTGACAGACATAGAGACAACAGCCTTTGAAAGGAGAGCTTACTACCTACTGTTCCTGAGAGAAGGGACACACAGGGCCCTGTGGGGAAGCTCCAGGTCAGTGTGGGTCAGGGTAGGGAGCTGAGCACAGCCTGGAGTCCTGACTTTGCAGGGAAAGGCACCACAAGGTTGAGCAGGTAAATTTGAGCAAGTTTGGGAGGGGACAGTGAGAATAATTCACTAGGCCAAAGAGGTTTTTCTTTAGTTGTCAAAATCCTGGCCCTGGGGTGATATAGGGATGAAGAAAATACTGGCTTTGGGCTGGGGATGTAGCTCAGTGGTAGAGTGCTTGCCTAGCATGCACAAGGCCCTGAGTTCAATCCCCAGTACCAACAAAACAAAGAAAATACTGGCTTTGTGTGTGAGTTAGATGAAGGAGGTAGCTAGTGGGCTCTGGATTGGTTGGGTATGCCCATAGTCCAGGGGTTTATTATCTCTCAGAATTACCTAACCAAGTCTCTCCTAGATCAGTAAGCTCCCCAACATGTCAAAGCTACACAAAATAGAGACAATTTTTAAAATATCATTAATACAGGGTCTTCCTCTTCCTCTCTGCTCCTGGTAGGCACAGTCAGGCCCATCTGCCTGCCCTTCTTTGATGAGGAGCTTGCTCCAGCCACCCCACTCTGGGTTGTTGGATGGGGCTTTACAGAGCAGAATGGAGGTAAGTCCTGGGCCAGGTCTCTTTTCTCTGTGACTGTCCCTAAGTTGCTAAACTTTACTAAAAAAAAAAAAAGTCCTGCAAGGCAGGAGGTGTCCTTGATTGAGGGAGAAGTTCCCATGGGCAATAGAAAGAAAAATTAACTTGCAGAAAAGCCCATTCTGGAAGACCAAGTCCCAAGGCTCTTGACATAAAGCAAAGAGCTTCGATGACCCAGAGAATTAACCTGGGCTGGAAACAGAAGATAAGAATGAGAGTGTGTGTTTTCACCTCCCAGGGGAGATGTCTGACACCCTGATGCAGGCTTCTATCCAGCTCATTGACAGCACCCGGTGCAATGCAGAGGATGCATACCAGGGAGAAGTCACTGAGAAGATGCTGTGTGCAGGCGTCCCAGGCGGTGGTGTGGACACCTGCCAGGTAGGGCCTCCAAGCTTTGCGGGGAGTTCCATGGATAGGGATGTAGGTCCCAGACAAATGTGAAGACTCAAATGCTGAATACCTCACATGAAACTTCACATGGGTGCCAGGGATTTAGCTCAGTGGCATAAGTGCTTGCTCGGCAAGCACAGTCGTGAGTTCCATCCCTGGTACCAAAAAAAGAAAAAAAAAAGAAACTTCATATAGTAGATGCTCAATGTGTGATGAAGGGAGATAGAGAGACAGGGTGGGAAGAAAGGAATATAGTCAGATAAAGGTACAAGAATGAGTGAGTAGATAGATGAATAAATGGATCCAAACAAACAGGAAGATTTCAAATGTCTTGTTCATGTACGAAGATGGCATTCTTACCCCCCATCCACACTTAGTTTTCATCTTCTACAGTATTATGAATCCCTTGAGGACAAGGACACTAGATCCCTTTTCTCTGTGACTGTCCTAAGATGCTAAACTTTACTAGAAAAAAGCATTCTGTGCTGGAAATCTCTGGTGCATGTTCCCTTCCGCCAGCCTTCCTGACCATCAAGAGTGCTTAGCCATCCCAACACCCATACTTCCCCGAGGATCTTCAGAACCCTTTTCATTCAAACTTATAACTCCAATCCTGCTCCCACCCTCGTCATTAAAATCCTTCAAGAGACTTCGCTTAGCCATCTCTTGTGTGCTGTGGACATCGGGGATTTGGAGGACAGCATGTGCCCTTGGGGAGCTCACAGTGATGGTGATGGACACGCACACACAGGCAGCTAGGCTGTAGTGCTGATGGGTTTAGAGGATGGAAGGTGGCAATAAGGTGACTCAGATGAGTGCATTTCTCACAATCTGACATTTGCTTTTTGTTTGTTATTCGCTTGTTTGCTGGCACTCTCATCACATTTGATTCCAAGCTTCCTTTGGAGTATTTTTCTTCATTAGTTGAACCCCAGTTTTCCACGACAATACCTGATACCAAATAGGCACTCTGTGAGTGACATTAGATCAATTTAGGAACTATCCAGTAAAACAGAGTTAACCAAGCTTCCTTAGAAGGAAGAGCCCTTTGAGCCTTCATTTTGTGACTCTGAACAATGGCAATGGCCAACTCACAACTTACTTGACTACAGGCAGACTCCCTTCTCCCTGGAGAGAATGGCATTTGAGACACAGAAGCATAAGCATGGGGAGGGTGGAAGAGTAGAGAACCCTGGGGAGTGCAGGGAACAGAAGGGCCAGTTTAGGGAGAGGGGGAAGGAAGCCACCCCCAGTCCTGCCCTCTCAGCACCTCCTATTCTGACCTCTCACAGGGTGACAGCGGTGGACCCCTGATGTACCACTCTGAGAAGTGGCAGGTGGTAGGCATTGTCAGCTGGGGCTATGGCTGTGGGGGTCCAAGTACCCCGGGAGTATACACCAAGGTTGCATCCTATCTCAACTGGATCTACAGTGTGCGAAAGGTGAGCTCATGTTCCACCATGGTTCCCTCCCTCTTTTCCTCCACCCTGGTCATCCTTAGATTTGACTTCAGTGGATCTGACAATGCTTTACATCCCAAGCTTCCCTCCCAACAAGCGGTCAGCCTGAGATTCCTCCATTAAGACTGTAAATCCTTAGGTTCAAGATTCTTGTTAAGTGCATGCACCTTAAGGTATGGAACACATCGAGCTCTACCATTCTTTATTTTCTAACAGAAGGCGACTATCAGATCCTTTCCAGAGAGATCCTGGTAAGGAAGAGAGTGGGAGAGCTTATGAGACTTCCTGGACCCAGGAGAGTAGAGAGAGAGGGGGGCAAAGAATTTTGGCAAGGGAAGATAATTTTGCACTTATCACTACTCTGTCCAGTTTTAAATCATCTGACTTTCTCTTCATTGTTCTCTTCCATTCTAGTCTGAGATGTAACACCACTGTCCCTCTCAGTGCTGAGCTGCTTTCCCCTCCCCTCCCCACTTGGAGATCCCCCAGAAATCAAACTCAGAGCAAGAACCCCCTTGGGCACAGCTGGCTGCCTGTAGTCTCGGGATTTCTTGGATCAACAAAAGGCCTCTGTTCCTGAAAGAGACCTCATGTTCCAAAGGTACTCAGAAGGAAGTCAGCTACCTTAGTTCAGCCACCCCCAGGAGTGATACAGTGCCCTGAACAGGACCCGGCATCAGAGGCATTGCAGAACAGAGAAGAAACCTCTCTCTACCAAGTGGAAGATCTTCCCTGAGAATTCAGAGAACAGAGGGCCGAGTGGTGGGGGAAAGGGTCTGACCAGCCCTCCCCTCCACCCATCTCCAAGCTCACTGAAACAAGGAACCAGATGCAATGTAAAATATATTGCCCTACTGTTGACATGACTACTGCTACATATCACTGTTATTATTGATACTTGTATGGCTGCTATCATTAAACAGGTGTGTGAAATCTTCAGCATCAGCTGAAATCTTTGGGGGCTGACTTGATAAAAACTAACCCTTTAATCTTTGACCTGGAGATGAAGGGTCTTGAGGAAGCATTTCTCAAAGTAGAGGCAGAGGAAAAATGAGACATAGAGACTAGTTCTGCTGAGTGAGGGCAACATCGTGTTGCAAATGGGGGAAGCCAGAGTGGATAAATCTCATTCCTACCCAGGCCTCCTCTCTTTGTTGCCAATCTATTTCGGGTTCTTTTGCTCAGTTTGGATGGAAACTACAAATTGGCAAAAATGCTGCTCAGTTAGCAGCTCCTGGTTTTAAGTGCCAATAGCCCTTGACTTTTAGTGTTACAGCTCTGCTGCTCTCAGCCACTCTTATCAGCTCCTCGGCAACCCAAGCTAATTCTTGGCAGCTATCAGCAGCTTTCATTGTGTCTCTGGTGCTCCCTGCTGATCTCTGCAGATCTCTACCAAACACTGGCAGTGGCTTCCAGTTGCCATCCCCAGTTAGCCAGTTAACACCAGTCATCTGCTGCCTTACACTGCCACCAGTTGATGCCAGCTATTGCCAGCAGTCGCTGCTGGTCTCTGCCATTGATCTCCACTGATCTTTGTCTTTTGCTCCTGGTTTCTGCCACTGGTCTCTAGAACTCTTTAGAGTGTTTACAGCTCTTTTAAATACGATCTTCTCTGTCCACACTACACAGGATAAAAATCCTCAAATTTACAGGACCACCAGTAAAAGGCTTCATTTAGACCTACACAGCAGCATAAGAGATCAGCACACTGGAGGGAGCCCTGCTTGACAAACACAAAGGGTGTGAGAGGAGCACTGTTTATATACAGTAGCAGTAGGAATTGCTCTAAGTTTCAAAGAGTCATCTGGGATTGGTTCACATTCAGGTCCAACCCTGAGGATTGGTTCAAACTTCAAGCCCACTAAAGCAGTGTCATCTGTGGTCACAGGGTGAAGTCAGCAGGGTGACCACAGGACAAAATCATCCAAGATTGGATCATGCTTTAAGCCTACTGTGGTCAAGGTAGATATCTACTGGAGTAACTTGGGGCATCTAGGACAGCTGCAGCTATTTGTCAGTCAGGGAATGATCCCTGTAGCTGTCAGGGAAAAAGGAAGGGTCATATGTTTCTTGTATGTCTCACTTTTTCCCTCCTTCCCTCCCTCCCTACCTGATATGAGCCAGGGCAAACTGACTTTGGAAGAAAATGATTTAAGAACTCAAAAGTAACATTCAAGCAGGGTTACCCAAGTTTCTGGAAAGAGATGTTGAACCACTTGGGTCCTGACTTCCACCCAGAAGGCCCTCAGTGTGGTTCCTTTGAATTATTAAAATATTACCTGTCAATAAAGAGGCAGTCTCCCAAGCTCTGGGATATCACCATGAATAAATTCCTGCACTTAAAGTGGTTGGAGAATTAAGCCACATGGACTTCTCTGGGAGCTAAATGGAGGCTCAGATTTTCTGAAGACTCTCTTGGTATAGTTGAGTCACATCCTGCATAAAAAGCACACCTGTAATTCCATCTACTTCAGAAGCTGAGGCATGAAGATCATCAGTGTGAGGTCAGCCTGGGAAACTTAGCTAGACCATGCCTCAAAATTTAAAGGACTAGGAATCTAGCACATTGCTCCCTGGTTCAATACACAGTACTAAAGAAAAACAAAGATCCTACCTAAAAGATACTTGTCAATGCCTTGCAAGACTCTTAGGAAATAACAGAAATCCGCAAAGGCCCAAAAATAAATAAATAAGCAAACAGATTAACAAACCATCAGAATCATGAGTTGAAATTAAAGTGGTTATCTAAAAGCAATAAACTAAAATTTTGGGTTGCCCAAAGACCTCTCCAAAGGCTGCCATCAGAACCACACCTGAACCCCCTGTAGATAGGAGCATTGAACCTGCTGCTCCCCATGACACAGAGACAGCTGAGAAATAAAGAAATTCCAAGTGGCAGACCCAATGGAGAGAAACATCTCTAATTTTTAGAACCCCAGGATTCCCAGATCCCTTAAATATGAGCTCAAAATTGCAGTTCAGAGATGGGAATCATTAATAACAACCATTTTGACACCCCAAAGACTACAGATGTCAGAATAATCAGATAATAATCAATTCACTTGGACTATTTCTATGTGCCAGATACTGTTCTAAGTGTATCGATTCATGTAACATTCACACAAACCTACCTATAAGATGGTACTATTCTTATTCTCATGTTATAGATTTGTTTTGCTTTAGGCCTGCAAAGTCAACCAATCAACACAAGCATTTTGTACCTCAGTTGTTATCATCTTAGCCTGTGTTCCTCCAAATCAACTGGTTACCTGGGGTGGGGGTCTCTTCTTGTCTCCCAGCCCACATGCCAGAAGGGCTGGTTGATTTCTTAGTTTTCTTCCCAGCCCATGACTCATGACAACTTATTAAATGTTTAAATAAATAAATAGTTTTTAAAATTCTGGTTAAAAATATACATAACATAAAATTTACCATCTTAACTATCTTAAGGGTACAGTTCAATAATTCATACATTCACATCATTGTGCTACCATTATCACCATCCATCCACAGAACCACTTTCATCATGTTAAAAAAACTTAAACTGTATATCCAGTACACAGTAACTTCTCATTTCTCCCTGACAACAACCATTCTTCTTTCTTCCTTTTTTTTTTTCTTTCTTTCTTTTTTGCAGTACTGGAGATTGAATACAGGGCCTTTAAACTGTGCTATATCCCTGGTCTTTTCAATTTTTATTTTGAGATAGGGTCTCACTAAGTTCCCCATATGAAACACAAGTTTCCATTCTCCTGCTTCTGATTCCTGAGCCACTGGGGTTACAGGCATATGCCACCATGCCCAGTCCACCATTTTACTTTCTGTCCATGAATTTGACTATTCATATAAGTAGAATCATAGTATTTGTCTTTTTGTTCTTGGCTTATTTCATTTAGCATAATGTCCCCAGCTTCATTTATGTTGTAGCATGTATTAGAAGTGCCTTCCTTTTTAAAACTTAATAATATTCCACTATTTATACCACATTTTATCCATTTATCCACTAACAAATAGTTGGGTTACTTCTACTGTTTGGCTATTGTGAATAATGCTGTTATGAACATGAGTGTATAGGCATCTCTTCAGCACTCTATATGCTCAGAAGTGAAGTTGCTGTATCATATGGTAATTATATTTTTTTCATTTTTAAGAACTACCATAGTTTTCCATGGATTGATTTTCACATATATTAACAGGGCATAAGTTTCCAATTTCTCCACCTCCTCACCAACATTTGTTATTTTCTGTTAAAATGCATTCTAACAATCAAGGAAAAGTGACTGGCAGATTTTAAGAGGCATCAAATGGAGCTTTCAGAAATAAAAATTATAATGATATTGGAAATTTGAGTGATTCAGATAAATAGCATTTAGGACATAGATTGAGCGTGAAAAAATGAACTAGAAGGTAGATTGAAGAAGTTACTCAATTTATAAGAGAAAGATCAAATGAAAAATAAGAAAGCAAGGCAATGAGCAATAGAAGCTAGACTGGTAAAATGTAATGTATTTGGGGTCCTATAAGGACAGTAAAGAGACAATGAAAGAGAGATAATATCCAAAGGGATAATAGCTGGAAATATTCCAGAATTGACAAGGTGTTAATCCACAGACACAAGCATTTGCCATCATAGTGTAAATTTATACCACTAAGGTGCAAATTAGAAAAAATCCATATCTAAACACATTACAGTAAAACTGCAGGACATCAAAGATGAATATAAACACTTTGAAGCAACCAGAAAGAAAACTTAGACGACACCACAGTACCACAAAGGTATCCCAGTGAAGACTGACAGCTGACTCGCCTTCCAGTGATAAAAAAAACTGGAAGACAATGGAATCATACCTTAAGCTGCCAAAACATACTAATGATCAATCAAGGGTTGTGAACCCTACAAAACTGTCTTTAAAGGATAATGGCAGCTTTAGCCAGACGTGGTGGCTCACGCCTGTAATCCCAGCACTCGGGAGGCTGAGGCAGGAGGATTGTTGTGAGTTCGAGACCAGCCTGGGATACAAAGTGAGCTCAAGGCCAGCCTGAACAGCATAGTGAGACCCTGTCTCAAAAAGACAAGGGCCAGGGATCTAGCTCAGTGGCCTAAGCGCCTGCCTGGCAAGTGCAAGGTCATGAGTTCAATCCCCGGTGCCTCAAAAAAAAAAAAAAAGGATAAAGGCAGGTTCAGGAAACCAAAACCTGAGTTTACTACCAACAAGCCTCCCAAAAAGAAATATCTAAAGCACATAATGATTGAAAAAATGATCCTAAAAGGAAGAACTAAAGTGCAAGAAGGAATAGTGAGATACCTAATAAAAATGTACATAAACCTGCACCTATGTTTATGGCAGCACAGTTTATAACAGCCAGATCTTGGAAACAACCTAAATGCCCACTGACTGAGGAATGGCTAAAAAAGATGTGATATTTTTATACAATGGAGTACTACTCAGCCATAAAGATGACAAACTGGAGACTTACAGGTAAATGGATGCAACCTGTGAACATACTCATTAGTGAGATAAATAAGACACACATGTGTAAACATCGTATTGTTTCCATAGTGTGAGAAACTGAAAGAAAAAACATGTATATGTGTATGCGTATGTATTATGTATATAAAAAAATAGTTAAAATAGTTACACTACTGATTTCTCTGAGTTCACTGATGAGAGATTTGTGCTGGTATTGTTCGTACAATTGAGTGCAGCTGTCTTGTGCTCTGGGTGAATGATTTGGGAGTGACAATGTGCAATGTATGTATCATTGTTGCCCCCTGATTGACGTGTTTTGAAATTTTGTTGTAGTTTTATTCCTTCTTCTTTTCTTTTACCCTTGAAATAAAGTGGATTTAAAAATAAAATAAAATGTACATGAACCATATTGTTACTTGTCTACATAAAGCAACAATAACATCTATTATTAGATAAATTTTTTTAAACTGTCTAATTATGAGATAATAATAACATGTAAGTCAGAAGGGGTAGTTGTAGTTAAAATAATCTAACATCCTTAAGTTGATCAAAAGGGAGGTTAGATATTAACTAGTTATATTACATAAAGTGTATGTATTATACTTTAAGTAGATGAATGATCAACTACCAAAGAAATGACAATAAAATGTTTCACTTCCAAAACAATAAAAATAAGAGATAGATTAAGGAAAAACAAACATGAACCAAGAAATCTCAAAAAAAAGAAGGGGGAAGAAGAAGACAACTAAAGCAGAGGGAAGATACAGAAAAGTCAAACAAATAGAATCTACAAAGGGGAATGCTTTTAAAAAAAATATCAATAGCCATAACAAATGTTAAACTAACCAATTAATATAGAAAGATAATAAAATTAGATGGAGTTGCTATAATTTTGGCCTTGAACATCCATGAAAGGTACATGTGTTGATAGCTTGCCTCCAGCTAGGAATGCTGGGGTTTAGGTGGGGGGGGTCCTTAAGGAGGTGAGCAAGGTAACAAAAGAATGTAAACTCCAGCCTCATTATTTGTGAAACACACACAAAGCATCAAGTTACAGAACCATTAAAGCTAAAAAGGCCAAAAACAGATATAGAAAAGTAAAAATGGCATAAAATAACCAAATGTAAGCTGAAATAGCCATATAATATTTTTTTTTACATAGGATTTTAGGACAAAAAGACAAAACTCACTTTAGGATGACCCTAACCCTACATAATCATAAAAAGTGCAATTCACCAGGAAGATCTAGTAAGTTAAAACTTGTAAACAAAGAGAAGAAAAAAGAAAGAATGCATACACAATCCTTTGGTTGCTGCTGAAGTTGGCGGTCACACCAAATCCTGACACCAAAACAGTGTGCAAAAGAAAAAAATAATAATAAGCATTCTGTTTTGCGATAAGACACTACTTCCAGGTAACAAGATGACACTAGAAGGTAGAGAAAGTTCTTATTTTCTGAAAGTGTAGCTAATCAATACAGAGGAGAGTTTAAAACCCACTGTTCACAACTTCTAATGAAATCATTAATTCATTTAAGAATTATTTATGGATATTAAAATCATTATGTGAAAAAGCAGTTTGTTTAATCTTTGTTGAAATCCTACCTCCCAAGGTGATGGTATTAAAAGGTAATACCTTTGGGAGGTGATTAGGTCATAAGGGCTCGACCTCCATCAATGAAATCAGTGCCCTTATAAAAAGAGACTTGAAAGAGCTTGTCTGCCTCTTCTGCCACATAAGGACCCAGCACAAGACACAGTTATGAAGCAGGGAACAAGCCCTTACCAGGTATATAATGCTCTCATGTCACTCCACAGAGTTCTTGCTAATCTCAGTAGTAACCTAACTTTTAAAATCATGACCTTATCCACTAATAGTGGATACTGTATCATGTTCTTCTCAATGTGAATATGCAATACACCTTTATGCTGTGTCACCTAAAGATATATTATCAAAAATGCTAAGCTTAAATTCCAGCACAGTCCAACACAGGAGGTCAGCCTGAGCAACTGTAGCAAGATGCTGTATCAAACTAAAAATAAATAGGTCTAGGGATGTAGCTCACAGCACTCCCTGGGTTCAAGTCTCAGTATAGGAGAATGGGGTGAAGCTTAACCTTTACATCTAATTCCCAGTTTATAGGAAATATAAGAATTAAGAGGAACAAATCAAACTATACCACTTGCAAGCTAAAGAGTAAATCCAGAAAATGGGACAT
>RJWT010036823.1:0-13182 GCA_004365215.1 Cuniculus paca | reverse complement strand
GATAGACGGTATCACAGATCCTAGGCACATCCAGAAAGTCAGCTCTGAAGGGTTTGGCAGTGAATGGAACACAGAGAAGATGAAAAGAAGGCACAGAAGTTGCTGGGTGTCTTGGTTACTTTTCTTCATTGCTGAGACAAACACCTGACACCCAAAATTAGGGAAGAAAAGGTTTATTTAGCTTACAGTTCTGGAGATCTCAGTCCACAATCAGCTGGCTCCAAGGCAGGGTAGCATGGCACTGGGGCAACACTTCAAGGCAGCAGCCACAGCAAAAAAAGAGCAAAACAGCAAGCCTCTTCTCCATCCCTTATATTGTACACAGGGCCCACCCACACCCCTCACCTTCACAGCAGGTGTAACACTCACAAAATGTCCTTGCCCTCCATTGCACAGGATGAGGATATTTACAAAGTAAGAACCCTGGCTCCCTGCTGAGTCTCTCAGTTAAACTTCTAAACTGCTCAAGTTGACACGATGTATCAACCATAAGGCTGGGCCCCAATGCTGCTCCACACACTTCCAGCTGATTCTGAGCCTGCCATGTGGCTGAGAGGGCTGGGCGTGTTTCCCTGCCTTGCTGCACAGGCCCAGGTGACTGTGTCCACCAGTGGGGTTTCAGGAAAGAGGGCAGGATCCCAGGAAGGACCACAGCCTCCTACCTCATCAGCCAACTGGCCCCTGCCTCTTGGAGGCCCCCTCTCCTCAGAAGTGGTCCCAGGCCCCACCCCTCCCTGCCGGAGTCCCAGGGGACCCACCCGGAGCTATGAATCAGGTCCTGTTGGCCTGGCCAGGGAAGAGTTCAGTTCAAGGTTTCCTAGTTTATTCTGCTGCTCAGAGGGGTTTGAAGATTATTGCACTAAAGATGGGGAAATTGAGGCCCAAAGAAAGGAACGGGGCCCCAGGCCACACCATGAGTTAAGATGCAGAACCTGGCTGGTAGCCCTACCCTGGAGGTCCCCTAGACCCCTAAAGCCCCACGTGGTGGGGTGGGCAGGAAGGCCCTGGGGAGGGGCAGGGGCTGTCTCTCCCAGAATACATGCTCAGAGCTGCCTCACCTATGCCTGGGCCCCGAGGAGGCAGCGCCCCCTCCTCCCTGCTTCTCGGTCTCCTGCACACTATAAACCTGTCTTGTAAAAGCCAAAGAAAGGCCTGGCTGTCAGCCACAAAAGCCTTCTCCGGCCTCTGCTCTGGCCACATGCAGCTTGGGAGAAAGCAGGAGGGAGGCAAGATGCTGGCGTTCAGCTGCTCTGTAAATCTATCGAAGATACTTTTTATCACTTCCCGACATTCCTCTGTAAAAGCCACTCAGCTGCATTTACAAATTATGGAATTCATTTGATGTTGGGGACCTGGCTAATGGCCTGGGTAAACCCAGCAGCGGCAGACAGGGCCTCTGTGCTCAGCTCCTATCCAGCTGTTCAAGCTCTCCAAGAACTGATGGTCAAGTTCCCATGGACTCTGTGTTAAGGACTCTCTCTCTCTCTCTCTCTCTCTCTTTCTGTTTCTCTTTCTCTCTCTCTCCCCACCCCCTCTTTGTGGTGCTGGGTGTTGAGCCCAGGGCTTTCATACTGAGCTACAGCCCCATCCCTTTTTTATTTTTTATTTTGGGGCAGGGTCTCGCTAAGTCACTATGTCACTTAGGCTGAACTCAAACTTGCAATCCTCCTGCCTCAGCCTCCCAGAGTTCTGTGATTACAGGCATGTGTCATCACACCTAGGTTTAAGAAGGATTCTGAGGTTGCTTCTGATCAGTTAGCAATGCCTGCCTTGGCCTGAGTGTGGGGTGGCTCCCAGGTTGGCCTCACACTTTGCCACCCTCAAAGTTTCAATCTCCTCATTCCACAGACAAGGAAGCTGATTCAGAAGGAGGGCAGGGATCTGGGATGAGGAGTTAGTGGAAAAAGGAGGCCTGCTGGTCCTTCCACATCCACGGGGGGCTGCCGGCCAGTGCCACACCCATATACTGTTGCTCTGGGTCCTCCAATAATCCCGGCCATTTCCAAAGCAGGCTATGAGGTCAGAGCCGTCACCTAGCAAGCTGGTGGTGTTGTGGATCCCAGGATTCAAACAGCAAAGCACAAGCAGAGATCAGGTCCCTGGAGCAGCCAGGGCTGGAGCCCAGGAGGCAGAGGGAGCGGTTGGCGGAGGCTGCTGGGATCTCCCAGGAGGGTGCACCGCTCCGCAGCTGGGAGCTCCCTCCAGCAGGGCGTCCTCCTCACCAGGACCTGCAGACCTTTGGCCTTGGCCCCCCACTGAGAGCCCCACAGAAGGGGACAACAGTGGATCAGCCCTAAAGGAAGAAACTGAGGCTCAGGGAGGTGGCTGGTCTGAGGCCACCCAACCCTACCTCCCAATCTCCTGCCAAGCAAGTGGCACCTTGGGCTTCCCTTCCTCGGTGACGGGACAGACTGGACGGGAGCAGAGCTTCTCAGCGGGTCTCCTGGAGGAGGTCACTGTCTCCCCTCTCCTCCTCGTGGGCTCCTGCACCCTGCTGTGCTGTGAGGAATTTTAAAGCTATCAGCTCACTAATCCCTGGCACAGCGATGGAAAGGGGAGCTCTCGTGGTACAGAGGAGGAAACTGAGGCTCAAAGCAGTTGAGGGTTCAAAGCCAAGACTGTGACTTGAACTCCATCTGCAAAATGGGGTGGTGGCAATAACAGGACAAAGTCCCCGTAGGGTTCCAAAGCCACAAACAGTACATGTAGCACCAAGCCGGGGCTCACCGAGCAATGCATGAGCGGAAGCTGTTACTATAAGCAAAGACCTCTGCCCTCTGGGTTCGACAAGCCAATTGCCTCTCCATGGGCAGCTCTCGCCCCAACTCCCTAATGAGCTGCAGGTCAGCCCACAGCCCCCAAAACTCAATCACTGTCTAACAAAACCCTGGGCTTCGTATCCCCACCACCACCACTCACACACACGGTACTGGGAACAGATGTTGTAGGAAACCAGGGTGGCCTGGATTTGAAAAATTCTGCATGTATTTCTGAGTTTTGTTTCAGAAAATGAAGTCATCATGGGTGACACCGATCAATATAAATATAAATGTCCTCAACCTGGCCACTGAACAGTGGGAAGGAGTCATAGGCTGTCACCCTGGACTGCAGCAGAGCCTCTTGTCCACTCAGGAAAGACACAGGAAGCCCAGCGGGGACGGGGGCTCCCGTGTGCTCCTGCCCGGTGGCCTCTAGAGAAGGGAGCCGGGTGACAGATGTGGTCGCCTCCTGGCCAGCGTGACTGGTCCCTTCAGTCCTGTCATCACACGGTCCTCTGCATGCATGGAAGGGAGCTGGGGGATGCATCTCTCCGCAGGTCAGGCCACACTGGCTCACCGTGGACCTAAAACAGCCTCCCTCGGAATCCCTGTGTGTCCTTTCCCGATGGAAGCCAGGATGGCTGAGGTCCTTCAGTGAGGCCTGCCACCCTCCTTCAGCTCCCTTACTCTTCTGCCATCACTCATCATAGCTCTGCTCTGTGCTAGGCAGAAGGTCCCCACAGCCCCAGCCCTACCCACAGGGAGCCCAAGTCAGCAAGTTCCTGCAGAATCAGCTCCCGTGGAGGGTTCCGCCCATGCCCCTGAGCTTGGGGGGGAGGAGGGTGGAGGCTGAGTCAGGCAGATGTCTCCAGGTACTCCAGGGTAGAGGGAAGCTAGGGAGGCTTAGAGGGGGATGAGAGCAGGAAAAAGTGGCCAGCAGAGGGTCAGACACGGTCCCTGGGTGGGGCAGAGGGCTGGGTCTCAGCCTGGGCCTTATTTCCCTGGCTCTCCTCTCCTCATCTCTGCCTACCCGCAGCCATGCTGGGATCGCATCTGCACACACTGGCCTTGCAGATCAGCACACACGCGTGGGTGCCAGGGCCGCTCCTGACCCTAATCTGGAAGGAGCAGGGGCATCCTGAGTCCCCAGGTGGACTCACCATCCCACGGGACTTCCCCAGCTGCACTCCTGCCCAACTCCAGGTGCACAGCAGCCACAGTCCCAGAAGACATGCTGTCCCTCCCAGCAACAGTGACTCGAAGTGACAAACACATTGATGTCTCCAAGGCATGAGCACTTGTGCTAAATGAATTTGGCAGTGGGCACAGGGCTCCCACAGCTTGAAGTACTGGGCCCTCACACCTCACATGTTACCCCAAAAGAGGCAAGGCAGGCACTGAAACCTCGAGTGGAAGATCTACTTTGTTCCCCCTGGAACCAGAGAAGGGCAGTTGGGGCTCCAGACCTGAGTGCCCACGCTCCTCTTCCAGGAAGCCCACCCTTCTCTCTCTTCAGTGCTGGTTTCCCCTGTCCCCATTAGAGGCTGGACTGGGGGCTTCCTTCATCTTCAAGGGCCTGGGGACCCAGCTCAGACCACCTGCTGTGCCTGCAGGAAGCTGGCTCACAGTCGGGAGGAACTCTGAGCCCAAAACCCCCGAAGAGCCATCTTGGCCCCAACAGAAAAGAAAGCCTTGCTTCTCTGGCTTCAGAGCCAGAAGGAAGAGCGGCATCATCGCTCATCTGTCTGGATCCCTGAAAGGCGTCTGTTTGTCTTGCTCTGCCACCATGAGACCAGGGAGTGGCCCAGAGAGGCTGGAGAAGGGGACATGGACGGGACTGAAAGAAGACAAATCATAGTGCAAGACTTCCTCGCTCCCCTGCTCCCCAAGTTGCCCAGCACCCACCTCTCTAACCCAACTTCTGCCCAGCCAGGGGCCCCACCAACTGGATTCCCAGCCGCAGGGGGTCCCCAGCTGCCAGGAAGCCGGGCAGCACTCCTGGCCCGGTCCTCCGGTGGCTCCACACCGCCCATGTAAAGAGGAAACAAAGCATCCACGTGGGTGTGTATGACTTATGGCTTTAATCTCCCTGATAGAAGCCTTTAAAGATTATTTCAGGGATGAAAAAAAATAATCCTGGGTAATGAATCACGGCCTTAAGAAGCTGATAAGCAGCCAGGAGGCTGAGTGGGCCTGAGTCCCTGATTTAATTAAAGTCTTACAGATACTCCCTGAAACGAAATCCATTGTGGCCATCAAGGTGATAAAAAGACTGCAGGTCCCTTTAAACTAACTCACCAGCCTCGTGAATCTTTCCCTAGCGGAGAGTCAGTGCGCCTGTCCTCAGGGCCCAAGACTCCGTCTCAGAGCCGGAGGCAGCTCAGAGCTCCAAGGGTGCCCAGGAACAAGCTCGGGTCTGCGCAGCTTTAGCTTGTGCGCTGCCCTCTCTGGGATCCGTGAGGGGCGAGGCTCCTGGGTTCCAGGAACTGCCCCAGACACTTCCGCGTCTCCACCCACTCTCAGGAGCCAGGAGAGACCTGGACAGCGTCTGCACCGGGCTAAAGTCCTCTGCGCTGCCCTGCGGGTTCTGGGTCCTCCCCAGCCAAGCCTCCAGCTCCCCTCCCTGCCTTCCTCTCCCGCTGCTAGGGGACTCAGAGCCAGCCCAGCCCTCTGGGCACCCGTGGTCCGGCAGGGGAGGTCAATAAAGTGTCTCACGTGTGGCCGGAGCGCCCTATGGGACGCAGGCACAGGACACTGCTCCCAAGCAGCCGAGAGCTGCGGGGGCCAGCAGGCTGTGCCACAGGAGACCCCAGAGGCTCCCGAGGGAGCGGCGGGCTGGGTCTAGAAGGTGAGGACAATGGCGCGGTCTCTGCCCCTCAGACTGTCCTTGGGGAGGTGGACAGACAGACGGGCACTCAGGCACCAGGGGCAGGTGCCCAAGAGCGGACACCCGTGCTGCGTGCAGGGGAGGGTCTGACGGACTGGCCTGGTGCCCCGTGAGGACCAGCGCCCCCGGGGACAGGGTTGCTGGCTAAATGGGAATCGCAGGTTAATGATGAATGATTTGGGTATAATTGTCCCGCGGTACAATAATGCTGCGTTTATTTGCTGCATCTGGCAGCCCCATGCACGGTGTCCCTGCGGCTCGTGCACAGAGGCGCCCCAGAGAGAAGGCTCCAGTGCCGATGACGGCTTATCATGCGTGGCTCCCCTAAGGGCCCTGAAGCCCCTGAAGCCGCTAAGTGTGCACGAGCAGGTGGGAGGGTAAGGAGAAAAGATTCGCGCAGAAACGCTACGCTGGGATCCGGCAGACCTGAGCCTGCTTCCCGCAAGCCCAGCGAAGTTCCCGGGCCCAGTTCCAGGGCTGCGGACGGGCGGGGCAGCCTGGCGCCGACTGCCACCTACTGGCCAGAGTGAGAACAGCAGGTGTGGCGCCCAGGTCAGCGCCTGCAACAAAACCCTCTTGGTCCGTAAGGTGAGGATTTTCACCTCGCTTGACAGAAAAGAAGACTGTCTTTCCAGGCGTTCAAGCCAAAGCTCTGTCTTGTTCCTCCACAGGTGATCTGAGGGCTCACGAAGCCTGCTGGCATTGTCTTCCATACAACCCCGGAGTGTGACCACCCCTCACACCTGTCCCCACGACACCCTGGTCACCTGAGGCCACCCATTGACATTCACCACCCGGGCATCTGGCCAGGGACAAGCAGAGCTCCTGCGCCCACCCTCACTCACCTGGGCCAAACCCCAGGCCTCCCTGCTTCTACCCTAGCCAGTGGTCTTTCTTCTGTTCCTTCATCCCAGGACGATCAGAGCCCTCGCTGCCACGGCGCTCCCGGCGGGCAGGACAGGGATACGGGAGGCTGACACCAGACAGCGGACGCCGCAGTTCGTTACTGCACAGGGATGGAGATTCAGCTACAAGGGGGACAAAGGAGACGCGGGAGTCACGAAAGTGAGCAGCGGGGCGGGCCCCGAGGCTGGAGGGGACACAGGGGGCGAGCAGGCAGTGTAAGCACTCAAAGGTGACTGCACTGCCCGGAAGAAAGGAGGACAGGAGAGACCCAGAGAGGCAATCCTAGCAGGAAGCACAAGTGGCAGAAAGAGCACCCAGACAGGTGGGGTCCTGTGAGCCAAGGGGTGCACCAGAGCCTGTGAGGGTCTTCCTGCCCAGGGTCAGGTGTGGAGACCCCAGCAGCCCCGACCACACAGAAGAGTCACGGGCATGGCTTTGATGACAGAGCTGGCCTCCCAGGGGCAGGGCGTGTATCTGAGGGCCTGGCCACCCTGCTGGCCAGGATGGGGCCAGCCTCTCACACGGGCTGCTGTGCTCCTCCAAGCATGACTTGGGTTTGTCATAGGGCTCCCAGGGCACAGCTTCTGAGGGGGCCGGAGTCCTTGAGGATTCCGAGGCCCATGAGGGTGAGCAGGGAAGGCTCCCTGGAGGAGGAGGTGGGGGCCGAGTCTTGAGAGGGCTCGGCATTGCTAAGTTAGACAACAGGGGCTGTGTCTGCCTGGTACCAGGTACTGATGAACAAACAGAATGGATAGGGTCTCACTGTTGGGCGTGAGGGTGGGGGAGGACAATGAAGCCAGATGTGGAAGACAGCTGAGGGGTGTCCCTAGCTCAGAGCATAGGCGGCACTGTGATGAACCCCTGGGCTCTGCAGTGGGGACGGGGAAGTGAAGCCCTCGTCACTGCATCTGGCCCAGCCCAGCAGGCCCAGCAGACCGCAGCAGACCAGGGCCCCTATGAGGGCAGAAGAGGCCATCAGGGGTGCGCTGGGAGTGCACAGTCTTCCCTTGGTACCCCAAGAAGACCCATGGGGATGGACAGAACCATGAGAGGACACTTGGGAGGTGACAGTTTAGAAAGTCCTGGCATCCAAACTGGGGGCTCAGGGTTCTCTCCAGGCGCTGAGCCTCAGCTGCCTTAGTGGTTAACGGGATAGAAGATCCTCCATCCCACAGTGGATGGGACACTGGCAGACATGTGCCTCCCAGAGCTGGTGGGGTTGAGTACAGCCTGGACTTCGGTGAGATCCTCCAGTCCTCTGGAGGAAGAAGCAGGAAAGGCTGGAAGCTCTCCTTTGGCTTCCTCTGAACCCACAATGGTCCCATTGTTTATCACCCACACGCCCCACTTTGCCACCCATGAGCCCAGGAGGAGATGGCGCTGGACTCCCACAGCCTTTGGTAGCTTCTGGTTGTTCCTGTTTATCAGGCAGAAATCTGAGGTTCTCTTTCCCACCAAGAAGGACTCAGAGGGGCCGGAGCTCTTCCTTTCTGTCAGAGACGAAGACAGGCAGATCAGCCTAGAACAAGTCCCTCGGACATGCAGATGTAGTGCCAAGTCGCAACACACCAGTTACCTCAGGATGCATGGGGAGGCTGCCCAGGTTGGCCTGAAACTCACACTGTAATACAGAGCACACACATGAGGCCAGGTTCGCCCTGACACCAGGCATCCCAGAATACTTGAGTTAGCATGGGATACTTGCTGGTCCAGCAAAGCGAGAACCAGAGGTCAGTCCAAAACATACCAGTTAGTCCAGGTTAACCCACAATGTGGAGGTTTCCTTGGTGCACCCAGGATTGATTGAAATAAATAGATTGGTTCAAGATAATGCTTTTTCAGA
Source organism: Cuniculus paca (assembly GCA_004365215.1). NCBI lineage: Eukaryota > Metazoa > Chordata > Mammalia > Rodentia > Cuniculidae > Cuniculus > Cuniculus paca. Next base: position 4,787 of record RJWT010036823.1, on the reverse strand, counting down.
GTGAAAGAGCCCTTCTGTTGCAGACTCACCAGAGCACCGTGGATAAAACATGATAGGGAGCTGCCCTGGGGGTGGAGGGGGCAGTGTGTTGGAAAGTGTCCCTCATCCAGCGTCAGGGAAAGACTCTGACTCATGGCATCCACAGCTGACTTCAGGCTACCAGTCCGAGTCCCTGAAGCCAGAGCTGGGGAGAGATGAGCATAGCTGACTCCCCCAGCAGGCCGAGCTGCTCGCTCGGCATCCTGGAGTATTCTGGGGATGCCGCAGATCTCCAGGTTTGGGTACCAGGTCTAAGACCCAGAGGTCAGCCCAAGGATGGAGGTCCATGGGACAGACAGCTTTGGTCTCCTGAAACCCAAGGGGAAGACAGGACCAGCCTCCTGGCCCCTGGCAGGGATGGGGCAAGTGGGAAATGAGGTCAGCAGGGACATCAACCCCAGACTTTTCCACATGCCTTTGACCGAGTCCTTCATGCCTCTGGGTCTCAGTCTGCCCATCGGTGCAAGGAGAGACTGGAGGACTCGATCCCTGGGTGCCCCCTCTGACCCCAGAGGTCTGCCAAGCTTGCCCTATCACTTCCTCCTCAGGCAGAGCCCCAGGTGCTTGGTCAGCCCGCAACCCTCACACACCTGTCCTCAGCCAGCTGCCATCCAAGGGCGTCTGCAAAGTCAATTCCCACAGGGGCCAGGAGCCAGGTCCTAAGCAGACAGGGGCAGGCAGCAATGTCTGTCACAGGCTCAGGCTTCCTGCCTCTGCCGTGTCTGAATGACAGCAGGAGGGATTCCCCACAAGCTCCTGGAGCACTGGAGGAGCCCAGTCCATGCTTTTTTAAAATTAAATTGAGACGTGGGTCAAAGGGTTAGGCACTGAGTCGGTTCTAGGGATGCACTGCCCAGCACAGCGGCCACAGCCAGTAATAAGGTATTGTGTAGACATCGTCCTTTGCCGCTAGGAGAGTGCATCTTCCAGGTTCTCACCCCAAAAAGGAACGAGGACTAGAGAGGTGATGGATATATTGATTAGCTTGATTGTGGTAGCCATTTGGCTGGCTGAACAAGCAATGATCAAAATACATGCTGAATATTTAAAATTTTTAAAGTTAGACCAGGGATTTAGCTCAGCAGCATAAGCGCCTGCCTGGCAAGTTCGATACTCGGTACCAAAAAAAAAAAAAAAAAGATTTAAAGTATTATAGTAAAAGACCCCTTGCCATTAATCCCCCTCAGAATGGTCCCCCTTGCTTTGAGCACACTCTCCAAAGCAGTTCTGGAAGTCCTCTTTCATGGCTTCGCAAAGTATAATAAAAAATCAATGAATACTGTGTAAGAAAACATCACAGTGTGACCTCAGTCACCAGGGCTGGCCCTGTGCTGCTTCTGACTTCCCCAGAGCGAAGACAACCATGAAAGGTAAATGTTTTGTATCACCTCAGCCCATCAAGGCAGCCACAACAGCACAGCTAAAGACACTGTTGTGTACATAATTCTTATTTGTCAAGTAGACTTCAATAAAGAAAAAAAAATTTTACTTCTGAAATATTTTGGACATTCAGAAAAAGACATTTAGCTACTACCTTGCTGATGTTAAGATTCAACCAGATTCCCCCACTGGACCGTGTCTGTGCCCCGTATATACGCACTCAGCACCCCTCTCCAGGGCCCCTCTGTGCCCCACAGTGACAGGACTGCATGGGCCTGGGGCACCTGACATCTGCCCTCAGGAGGACAAGAACAGCTTCTCTGCCCTTGTGCATGTCCTGCTCTCTGACATCTCTTTCCCGCTTATAACTGTCAGATGGGATGTAGGCACAGGAAGATCTTTTCTCTCTGCTTCACAGAGGAGGAAACTGAGGCACAGATGCTGAGGGATTTATATGACAGCCTACAGCAGCCTGGAAGCCGGTCACCACCCAGGATGTCCCAAAAATGAATATTCTCTTCCTGATTGGCCACCTGGTCCCCATCTCCAGCTCCTCTCCCCGTTAGGCATCCAGGAGGGGCAGAAGGGCCACACTGCATCATGAGGTGGAAGCTTAGAGTGCCCCAGAGAAACTGGACCACACAACACATCCCTACCATTGAAAACCCACCACAACAGGGGACAGAGGTCCAGCATCATGCGAGGCACATAAGAGAGGGGACACAGAAGAGTGTCCCTGCCCCAGAGGTGCACACCAAAGCCTCCAGATGCCCCCAGCATGGTTTTATCAAGTCCTGTGGTCCACAAGGACCACTGTGTACAAAATGCAAGGAGTAGCAAGTGTGTGGCAATGGGCAGGAAGGGCTGGCTCAAGATGTGGGCTTTGATGTGGGTCTTAAAATGCAAGCCCCAGTAACATGGAGAGGAGGGGACGTCCCCCCTGGTGGAGGGCACCCATGCCATGGGCCCAGGGAGCCCTTAGGAAGGGTGAACAGTTTGAAGGGGGTGAGAAAGTGAGAGATGAAACTAGAAAAGCACATTTCCTATGCACCTAGCCAAGAAGTGACTCAAATCCAGAATATATAAAAGAAGGGGAGAGAAGAAACTCCAAGAAAAGAAATCAGGCAATCCAATTTTAAAACCTCCTGCCCAGTTTGAACACTCTACACAAACTGACATCCAGTTGTCTAATCAGTAGACAAAATGTTCTCAACACATTGATGATTAGGGAAATGCAAATTAAAACCACAATAGGATACCATTATACACCCACTGATGATGCTAAAATTGAAAAGGAATGATATCGTCAAGTGTTGGCAGGAACAAGGAGCCACCAGAACTCATATATTGCTGGTGGGAGTGTTAATTAGCCTAACCACTTGAGAAACTGTTTGGTAATATTTGCTGATGCTAAGTACATGCCTACATGATGATCCAGCAATTTCACATGAAGATATTCACCCAAGAGGAAAGAAAACAATAACTACCAGAGGACATGTTCAAAAATGGTCATTGAAATTTTATTTATAATAGCCAGAAACTGAAAGCAACTCCAGTGTCCACCTCCTATACAGTGGATAAATAAAATAAAGGTCCATTTATTCAATGAAATACTACTCAGCAATGTAAAAGAATAACATACAGATACAAGCAACCATAAGGATGCATGGATGATGCTGAAGGAAAAAAGGCAGACAGGAGTGAGCATGTGCCCAGTGGTTCCATCTGTATGAAACCCAAGGATAGATGATGCTAACTCTGGGTTTGTTGCTGACTAATAGTTTCCTCTGGGGAAATGATTGTCTGGAAAGGCACAAGGGAATTTCCTGGGCTGTGGAGGTTGTACCACAACTTGATCCATCAGGGCCTCTGCACAGGTTCCATGCATGGAAAAACCTTTCAAGCCTTACACTTCAGGTTTGAGCACCATACACCAAAATCCCCCCAGCTGAAGGAAGAGACAGGAGTAAAGAGGCCGCGACCGACAGGACAACAGTCAGGATGCGTTTGCAACCTGCCAGGTGAGCATGAGTAGCAAATCCAAAGAGAACAGGTGCCAGGTGTGAGTGTGGCCAGCTGTGCTGTGGGAAGCTGGAGGAAGACAGGGTGTGGGGGCTTCCAGCAGGTGGGAGCAGGCCGAGGTTGGGATCCCTGGGCAAGGAAGCATTCCTTTACCCCAAGGATACTCTAGAACAGCAACCCTGCACCCCCTTACCAGCCTGAATGGAGAGGGTGAGCTCTCTGCCCCCTGAGGGCTCCACAGGAACAGCTGGGCCCCTGGCTGAGCCCTTCTGATGTCTTCTTGCAGAGCCCATGAAGGAGGCCTTCTTCACCCTATTTCACAGATGAGTAAACCGAGGTCAGAGAGCTGTGTACAAAATTCAGGGAGTATCAAGCATGTTTCAGGGGGGCAAGAAGGGCTGACTCAGGCTGCATCCACGTTAGTATCTGACCCTGTGAATGGTCACATCACACCAGGGGTTCACTATCCAGAGGACAGGCCCTAAGAAGAAAGCAGAGATACAGAGAGTCTGAGAAAAGCGAAGGCCAGGGCAGGGCAGGGAAAGAGAGACACACGGGGAGCTTACAGAAAGGGCGGTGCCAGTGTGGGAGGCCGAGGTGGGAGACGGAGCAGATGCTCAGCAGCAGCTGTGAACTCAGGAGACAAACGCTGCCATCACAAGACTCATGGGCCAGGTCCCTGCCACAGTCACCTCCTGCCTGGTCTCCTGGCCCTCAAGGATCAGTTGGTCCCCAGCCTAGGCCCAATGAGCAAGCCGATTTTGCCCACCCAGGTACAGGTGGTTAAAGCGTGAAGAAAAGAGAGGGGAGTCCAGCCCGGCCCCTCCTGTCACACCTCTCCCCGTCACAGGAGGGAAGGTGGAGGCAGCTGGGAGGGCCTGAGACGACCTTGTGCTCACGCCCAGGAAGGCAGAGGCCCAGAGAGCAGGGAGAGCGTGGGCTACAGCCCCTGGGACTGGACAGGACAGCAGCCCTAGCCTCTGCCCCCTAGGCCAGCGCTGGCCCATCTGAGAGTGAGCGAGGAGTGTGGAGGTCACCGAAGGTCATTCCTGCCTCCTTTCAGATGCAGCAAGCCTGCTCCACTCGTGATGGCATCTGGAGAGCACAGAACTCCAGAACCGCAACTCCATCACTGAGGGCAGATGAAGAGCCTCAGGGAGCTCCAGGAGGGACCCTGCTGAGCAGAAATCCAGGGTGGGGACAGGGTCAGAGACGGCCCAAGGGCCAGGGCTCCTGGGCCCCTCCACCTATCTCCACAGGCTCTGTCTTCATGTCAGAGGTCAAGCACTGATTAAATTCTCACCACTACCTTCGCTGGCTCTTCTGCTAGAAACTGAGAGGGACAG
>RJWT010036822.1:0-13181 GCA_004365215.1 Cuniculus paca | reverse complement strand
CTCCCGAGTGCTGGGATTACAGACATGTGCCACCACACCTGGCTCATCGATTTACTTTATTACTCATGGATATTTTCACTGAATATAGAATCTAGATTGCAGCCTTTTTGTTTCAGCACATTGAAGATGTACATGTTCCTTTATTTCTGTGAGGGTTATAATCTTTTAAAATAGAAATCTATAGTCATTTGAGCCATTATTCTCCTTTAGGCCATAGGTTTGCTTAGTATGATATCAGCCAACACTTTCTTACAGTTATTTATTGACTGCTTTTAATGTACATATGTATGCACATATGTATGTATGTATCTGAGAATTAAACCCAGGGTCTCATAAAAGCTAGACAAGCACTATGCCATTGAGCTACATCCTTAGTTTTTTTTTATTTACTATTTTTTAAAGATAGGGTTTCAAAAAAAAAATAAAGATAGGGTTTCACTAAGTTGCCCAGGTTGGCCTCAAATTTTGGATCCTCCTGCCTCAGCCTCCTGAATAGCTAGGGTTATAGATATGCGCCACTGTGCTCAGCTAACCACTGTCTATATTAAATCTAATTTGGAGCCTGAAATGCCCAAACATACTACGTCAGCCAGGCCTATCATGCTTTGGTCTTGAGTCTCTTGTGTTTAGCAAAAGTGCACAAGCACTGTCTTTGGGAAAGAAACCAATAAATATAGTTTTCCTCCTGAGCCTACACAGTTTCAGAACCACATCTCCACTCAAAGACCTACATTCCCTTTCACTGTGTCTGCCCTGTCATTATTTCTCTCACCATCCTTCCCTTCCTGTCACTGACTGACATTTGAAGGGTAAAATTATTGAAGAAGAAAATAAGCCCGTGTGCTCTTTCCTATCATTAGAAGTGGCACCGCAGGATAAATTAGCCTTGGGCCTTACTCTGTCTTGCATTTATAGATAAAGTACCTAAACTCCCCAGGCTGACACACAACCACAACTTGTTGTAGCTTTTCTGGGTGAAAGAGACCAGTCCTTGGAGGCCTTTACAAATAAAGCAGAACGAGACTGGGGAGGCGTGTCCAGGCCTGAGGGCAGCTGGAGACAGTTTGACAGCCTCTGCAAAACAGAGAAAGGCAGAAAAACAGGTTGTGAGACTTCCTTAGCCAATTAAGTGGAATTTTTTTCTCTTCCCAGTGTGGTTTTCCTAGGGACGCAGAACAGTGTAGATGCAACTCAGTGGTTGTGTCAGTCACCTTTCTGTTTCCAGGACAAATGCCAGATAGACAATTTAGAAAAAGGTTTATTTAGGTTCACAGTTCAGAGATTACAGTCCATGGTTCGCAAAGCAGGAACATCATGGCAGAAGGGCATGGCAAAGGGAAACCGCTCACCTCAGGGAAGCCAGGGATCCAGGGAAGAGCCAGAAAGGAAGGAACCAGGGATATATATATGGTAGTTCCCAAAGCCATGCCCTTAGAACCACAAAGACTCACTGAGAAGTGTACTTTACTAATCTAGATTTCTGTCAAGTTGAGCAAGTTGATAACCAAGATTAGCCATCACAGTGGTAGAGCCAACCATGGACTGAAATCTCTGAAACTGTGAGCCTAAATACACCTTTTCTCTAAGTTGTCTGTCAGGCATTTGTCCTGGAAACAGAAAGGTGATTGATACAACCACGGAGCTACATCCCCAGCCTGCATCTACACTGTGCTTCTTAAAAAGAAGGCACCACTCCAGTTCAATCCAAGGTCATGCCACCAGGAGACTGTCCTGAAGCCCAAATGCCCAAACCACCTCTCTGTTCCCTCACATCAGGTTCTGGGTGGAGCATGTGAGCCTCCAAGTTAAAATTAGGAAAACCACACTGGGAAGAGACTGTTGTAGGCCGACATAATAGAAAAACTACTGAACCCTGTCTGTACCTCCCCACTCCCTTGCTTGCGAGGCTACCCCCCCGAGAATGTAACTTAGTTCCGTATTCTCAGGCCTGTTCAGTGCACCGTGCCCCAGCAGGTATGCCAACCAGGATGTTATAGATGTATATGTAATTACAACCATTGTCAACAGGAATGGCAACCAGGACGTCATAGATGCATGTTTAATTGTAACCATTGTCACCAGGGGTATGGTTATAGTACATAAATACCTAGCTCTCCCTTCACTTGGCACTGCACAGTGGTTCCCTGCGTGGGTCCTGCTGTCCAGTTGCCAGCTGGCTAATAAAGGCTCTTAAATTCTAATTGGCACCGTCTCTGGCTCCTTGGTTTTATCTTGAACCCGGTTCAGAGACGAAACTTTCCACTTAATTGGCCAAGAAAGTCTCACAACCTGTTTTTCTGCCTTTTTCTGTTTTGCAAGAGGCTGTCAAACTGCTCCAATGGTTGCATGTTTCCAGAGTGTAACATGTGGAGATAGACTCCTTACTCCAGAACTTTTATTAAATGTCATCATGTGCAAGGTACTGCCCACAGTTCAATTATTATACTGAGAATGACATATACTGGTACTTATCGGAGTGCCATAATCTGTGGCACTCGTATCACATTGACATTCTTCTTTAATTGTGAGAGCAACTATCTTGGTTACTTTTCCCCTGTTGCTGGGACAAAACACCTGACACCCAAAGTGAAGCAAGGAAAGGCTTATTTAGCTTACAGTTTTTGGAGATTTCAGTCCGAATCAGCTGGCTCCAAGGCAGGGTAGCATGGCACTGGGGCAACACTTCAAGGCAGCAGCCAGAGCAAAAGAGAAAAATGCAAGCCTCTTCTCTGTGCTCAAATTGTACACAGGCCACTCCCCACACACACACCTTCAGGGTGGGTGTAGCACTCACAGAATTTCCTTTCCCTCCTTGGCACAGGATGAGGATATTTACAAAGTAAGAACCCTGGCTCCCTGCTGAGTCTCTCAGTTAAACTTCTAAACTGCTCAAGTTGACACAATGTGTTAACTGTAACAGCAACTCCAGGGATAAAAGTGAGAATGCCCACAGTCCAAACCTCCAACCTCTGCTGAGATTTCTCCTGAGTTCTTACCCATGTGACTGGGCATGTCCATTCCACTTTGTGGGAAATAACTCCAAGCAGTGCTGAGATCAGTTTGAAATTGATGAATTCTTGGTGTATTCACTCTTTATCTCAAGGCACATAGAAGCAGAACCCAAGGCTGTCTCTGACTCTCAAAATAGCTCCGCGTCAATGCGCATCTCTTGGGGTCAGGCCCTTTGCACATAAGTTCATTCTTAATCAAGCCAAGTCTTGCTTATGGCTATGGAAATCTGAGTGTAAAGAATTATATTAAAAAAATGAAAGGAAGGAGAAGGAAGGAAGGAAGGAAGGAAGGAAGGAAGGAAGGAAGGAAGGAAGAAAACAGAGACAGAAAGAAAAAGACTGATTGAGTTAGACCCTGGTGTTTCTTTCCCAAAGCTGGTACACCACTCACAACCCTCCTCAATACCAATTCCTAGACTCCTTTTGTCTTTTTAGCCTTTTTCTTGTTTCCAGAAAAACTACAAAGAGGACACTTTTGTTTGCTTAGAAGGTGGCTCTTTTGGAGGTCCTGGGACACCTGTTCATTGTCCCTGTGATTTGAGGTTCCCTCTAGACATCTAGAATCCCTCCCTCATCTGCTTTCTGTGAGCAAGTGCCTCAGCCTGAGCTGTGCCCTGTAGGTGGGCAGAGCCTGCCTGCTATTCATTTATGTACCTCAGGGCACTGCCCCAGCTGGGGTGAGGCCTGTGCTCAGTATAGAGGGAGCTGCCTCCTCCCTTAGCTCCCACTGTTCTTACCAATGGCTCTTATAGACCCAGAAAGGCTCTCTGACCACCCACCCCCACCTGCCCTGCCAAGTCTCCTAGCTGGCTGTCTTCAGTACTCTGCACCTGAGGTGTTTGGAAGTACCTCTCCCTCTATGGGAGGCCTCCTGGACCAGCCTCTGCATGACTGGGTTGTGAGCCCTTAGAGCTCCAATGTCCTGGGTAGGTTGTGCTTAGATGGCACTGTATTTCCTCTCTGCATTTTCCACAACTAGACCATGACCTTGAGAACATCAAGCATTCAGAGAGTACCACAGACCCTGCACTGCGAGAAAATGAATGAAGAGCTCAGAGGCTATTGGACTACAATTTATAGAGATCACTTTCCCATCCTTGTTGCAATCCAGGAAATTTGTATTTGTAATCCCATGGAAAAGTGATTAGAATTTTATCAAGTTAATTCCAGTCTACCACTTCCAGTGCAAACCACGATGAGAATAAAGACACTAAGACACATCTATAATTATGGGTGGCCAAGGGGGTCCTAAGTCCAGCTGGGGTGAAGGCTCATCAGAACAAAGACCTCAACCCAGGGCCAAACCCAGATTTTATTAATTTGTGAAGAAGGGAGTGCCTAGAGGATGAGTGACTGTGAGAATGGCAGGAATTACATGAGTACTATGAGCTGGGTTAGTGAGGAGGCCAGAAAGCACCTCTGTAGTATGCAGACAGAAGAATATGCAGAAAAACCAATCTGCATAACACAATTGAGGTAGCATTTAATGTTTTGGGACTGGTGCTTCAACTTCTGATGTGCAAACTTCTGTGTTCTGGAAAGTCATGGCCTCTTATCTTGAGGCTGGAACCCAGCTGACAGCCCTGGAGTGGTGGCTCTGCATCCCATCCCACTCAGCCATGTTTAGGGAGTCACAGGGTAGGGAAACAGCTACTGTCACCTAGCTTCAAAGATTATGCATCAGTACCTCAGCCAGCCCTATTTACATTGCTTAAAGCCAGTTGAAGGGAAAAGGAAATATCTTAGCTAGCTCTGTAAATAGCAGCACATGGGGATAGGGCCAGATTTAGCCAAACTGGAGCTAATTGCTCTGTATTCAAGGAGAGTACTCTAGGTGGTCCTACACACAACTGGTTAAAATGTTGGTCTTTTGTTGCCAAGATAGACAGTAAGATAAGGATGGAAGCGTCCATGGGTGCTGACACCCACATGATAGCACACTCAGCACATGCAGTGAGGGAGGAGCTGGGTGGCAGGAGACAGGCTAGAGCCTGAACTCTAGCTTTTAGCAGTGCTGCTTCCCTTCTGAGGCCCTCGGGGAGAATCTGTTCTGCTCCTTGTCCCTTCCAGCTTCTGGTGATGCCTGATATTTGTTGGGTTTTGGCTGCATCACTGCAGTCTCTGCCTCCATGGTCACATCACTTTCTTCTGTCCTATGTCAAATAGCCTTCCCTGTCTCTCTTATGAGGACACTTGTGATGACATTTAGAGCCCTCCCGGATGAATGTCCTTATTTCAAGGCTCTTAACATAATTGTCCGCTAATAAGGTAACATGTACCATTTCTAGCAACCAGGACTTGATATCTTTGGGGTCTATTTGTCAGTCTACTGCAGTTTGTGGAGGTGGATAAGGAGCGAGGATCCAGAGTGCAGGTGGAAACACTGAGCTGTACGGGGACCACTGCTTGGAGGAGTAGAAGACTAGGTGGGGTGAAGCTGTAGACAAATTCAAAAAAGGAGTTGGTGTGGAATTCAGGCAGGTGGTGGGAATTGTTAAGAAAGGACTCACTAGGAGACTGAAGATACTGAAAGAACTTCTCAGAGAATTTGGGAGTTGACTGAGATGGGAAGAACCAAGTAGTGTGGGACTACTTGTGCCTGGAGGCCATAGACTTGCATTGCCACCAACCCATGCTCAAGAACATTTTCTGGTAGTTTGGGCCACCTGTGTGTGTGTGTGTGAGTACATGCACATACATGGGGCCATGAGTACAGACGTGTGTATGAACATAAGGCAGAGAACTGATTATCCAGAACAAGAGACACTTGATACAAGACAGAGACCCTTGCTGGGTCTGCGAGGAGGACCCTGAGGGATTAAGAATATGTATGTCCCTTTGTATCCACAGGGGATTGCTTTAGCACCCCCCACCACCACCACCACAGGTTTCGCAAGGCGTGGTGGCGCATGCCTATAAAACCAGCACTTGGGAGGCTGAGACTGGAGGACTTTTAAGTTCAAGGCCAGCCTGGAATATATAGTGAGGTCCTGTCTCAAAAGACAAAAGCAAACCGAAAAGAAAAAAGAGAAAAGAATCCACAGGTGCTCAAGACCCTTATATAAAATGGTGTTGTATTTGCATACATAGAACCAACACATATTCTCTTGTACACTTTAGGTCACCTGGAAATTACGGATAATACTGGTTCAATGCACATGTTGTGTAAATAGTTTTTATACTGTATTGTTTAGGGAATAGCAACAACAAAAGGTCTGTACACGTTGAAAACAGATGAAATTTTTTCCCAAACATTATTTAGGGTTCTCTAGAGGAACAGAATCAATATAAAATATACGTATAATTATGCAAGGGAATTTATTAGGCTTGTAGCATTAGTGACAGGAGAGTCCACACTGGCTGTTTGAACACTGGAGAGCTGGAGCATCCAGTAGCTGCTCAGCCCAAGAAGATGGAAGCTGCAGACAGTGAGAAATCAAGGATGCAGTGCCAGTCCAAGGTTGAAGGCCTGGAAGCTCACGATGGCGTCACCAGAGTTAGAAGGCTGAAGAAACTGGAGGCCGGGAGACCATTGTCCAAAAGCAAGGGCAGCAAAGAATGCACCTTCTCCAGAAAACTGGAGCTCTTCCACATGGGTATACTTCCTGGTTCTTTCTCTTTTCATTGCATCCAGGCTACAAACCTACTGGTTGATGCCATCCACAACCAACATAAATCGTCCCTTATCAGTGTGCTGGCCTACATGTCAATCATCCACTGAAAAAACTACTTTACTAATCTGCTAGTTGTTTCTTAATTCATTCAAGTTGACATATCATGATTAACAGTCACAAAATGGTTTTGGGCCAGAGCTGGTAGAATCTGTAGATGCAGAACCCACAGATGCAGAACCTGAGAATACAGCAGCTAACTATATTGGTGAGAGAGTGCCTTACATGGAGGCCCAGTGATTATCTAGACTGCTCAGAAATAGAAGAAATACAGGAAGGAGCCTGAATTTGTGACAATCTGGCTATCTCAGTGTTGTCAAAGTGCAAACGGAATAGTTGTCACTGGAGTGATAGGGCTTAAAGTTATGGGATTGCCATAGCTTAGGAGTAATAACCCAGAGTCATAGATTTCAGTGGCTGAAAAGAGAGGTGTGTCAGTCAACTGTCCATTGCTGTAACAAAATGATTGCAAAGACAACTTAAAGGAGGAAACATATATTTTGGTTTAGTATTTCAGATGTTTCAACCCATGGTCACTTAGTTCCACTCTTACTGGGCTGTGGAGGAGCAGAACATAATAGTGGCCAGGGTATAATGGAGCAAAGCTGCTCACCCAGGAAGGAGAGACAAGAGAGAGGGGCTGGGGACATGATATAATCTTCAAGGGCATGCCCCTCTCAAATACTTCCTTCAGCTAGGCCCCACCTCCTAAGGTCCCACTCCCCAGTAGCCCATTAAATTGTGAATCCATCAGTGGATTTGTTGTTTTAGATCTAAAATGCCCCCAAAGTCTCATGTGTTTGGAGGTGATGTTTTTGGAAGGTGGTTGAATCATGGGAGCACTGTAGTCATCAGTGGATTGATCCATTGAGGAGTTCATTGTTGAAGGTGCTCTTAGGAGATACAGACCTGGTTGGAAAAAGTGGGTCACTAGGAGTGTGAGCTAGAAAGGGTAATTTTGTCCTTGGCTCCTCTCTTCTTTTCTCTCTCTGTTTCTTAGTTGCCTTGTGTTGAGCAACTTCACTTATGCCTTGCCCTTCCACCATGCAGTTTCTGCCTTGAAGTCAGGAAAGCATGGACTGAACCCTCTGAAATCATGAGCCAAAATAAGTCTGGACTCAAGTTGTGGGTGTGAGGTACTTTGTCCCAGTGACGGGAAAGTGACTAATACAAGATTAATCCAATGAAGAGGAGAGAGCCCACATGATCTAATTACCTTCCAAAGGCCTCACTTCTGAATGCTACTTCACTGAGGACAAAGTCTTCAATACAAAAGCTTTAAGGGGACATGTCAGATCCAAACCACAATTGGGGACCAGGAGCTCTGAGGCCAGCTTGCTGGATGGGCAGCCAAGTGAAGGATGAATCTGCCAGGACCATGGCAAGACACACAGGAGGAGGGAGAGTGGGCTGCTGCAGCAGCCATGGCCTTCTGTGAACGTGGAACAGATCCTTCACAAGGTTTCAGACCTCACTGTAGCATCATGAACATGATGAGGTCTGTTGAGGTCCCAGATTGTCTGGAAAGTTGACATTTGTGCTAGCTTCTGTCACATATTGGCTAAGAGTTTGTTCTGTGTTTGAAAGAAGTAGCTCAATGCCAGCATGAGAACAAAGGAGGAATAGATGATGTATCCATCACCTTGGGGCTTGTGTGTGGTTTGGTTGCAGAGGATTAGTGTTATTTTGCAGCATTGACCAGGAGACCTGCTCAGCTTAGAGTGGGAAAGTGGATGGAGGCCCTGCAAATGAGCCGAGAAGAAACACAAGCTGGGAGGTGGCCATGAATGGTCAGGGCCCTGCCCACTGGGGACTGAGCAGCTGGAGAACCGCCTTCCTAACTCTTCTCCTGATGCAAACTCTGGAGCTGTGAGGCTCCAGACTCTTCTGGGCAGGTCAGAAACTGCCAATGAGAGAAGATGTTGAGCCCTTGTCCAAGGTGGTCATGTTTTAAGCAAGGGGTGACTTAGATTCTCATCATTCAAGACCTGTTTTCCCAGAGAAATAAAGAAAAAGTAGCAAAGAAATGACTTCTGAAAGCCCATAAACCTTTTACTATTTATTTTCTTTGTGCCATAGACTTGTTTTAAGTTTTTCTTAGTTGTGGCTCTGATATTTTGTGGAGTCCTCTTTCCTAAATTAGCAAAGTCTCAGGATATAATTTGGTCTTCTTTATTGGTCACATCTAATTTCTGCTCCAAAATTGATTCCCAGGCAAAGTTTACACCACCTGCACATAGTGAATACTTAGATGGCATTTTCATAGGCACCAAAAATACTTTAAATTATAATGTTAATGAATAATAAAAGAATACTAGTCATCCAAATCACCCATAGGGTTACTGAGGTACAAGAATAGCCTGGCACAGAGGATAATGAACTCAAGGATTTCAGCTAAAATGGGGCCACTCTGGATAATGGCAAAAGCACAGCATATAATTGTCCTGTCCCACCAGTTTTGAAATCATGTGATTCTTGATGAATTCTTACAATTTGGAAACATTTTGAGTCACTTCAAACTCTGAAACCAAGCAAGGCTTTATGGGTAGTTTATGCAGCATCATTTTAACTTTGCATATCCTTCCAGTGACCTAAGGTCTTTGGAGCACTTCTGTGGAGCAGAATCTGTTGTCCACACTGGAGACTTGCCGCGACCCATGCAGCCCTTGAGGTTCCTTGGGTGAAGGACTGCGAGAGGATGAGAAAATAAAAAAAAGACAAAGCTGGGTCAGAGAGAGCCTTTACACTCTGATGGGAGGAAAGGAACTGCCCCTTCACTGTAGGGGCATTTATACCTTTTAGCAACTCAATGTCATATGACACTCCGTTGTCTTAGCAACCCACTGTTCGGATTGTCTTGGGGCTAGGTGTCCTCTGGGCTGAAGCAGCTTCTTCATGTGGCTTGCCCCACGCACTCTTTGTTTTTGGGATGGTCACGCCCCAGCCTTGCATGTGTGGGTGACTTATTAATCTTTCCAAGTATGACTATTGATCTGTTGAATCAAGATAACACATAAACACTTGGTTCATAGGGCCTGTGGCAAGTATAAAATGTGATGATGTCCATGAAACCCTTATCTCTCTGACTATTACACACAACTGTGTCCAAAATAAGGTGGCTGTCACTATTAGAGCCACACACTGCATAACAACATAACACAGTTACCCTGTATTCTGAGTGTTCACAATGCTAAGGCATCACCTAAGGACACATTTCTCAGAATACAACAAAGTATTACATGACACATGACTGTAGTATTACAATCACTGGGAATAGCCCTTTGAAGCAATGATTGTGTGGTTGCTACTGCCAATGTGTGGATCTTGGGCAGGGTACAGGCCTATTTCTGCTGGAAATGCATCTGAAATGTAAGCAGGCTATGGTTGCTCAAACACACGAACTCCATCTACACAAACACTAGGGCGGGCTGTGGGCATGGGAGCAGAGATGAGAGTGGAACGGGTCCTGGTGTTTGTTAGAGGACTTGCTTGCTCTGAGGCCAGGACCTCCCCATTGCTGGTACACAGCAGCCCTGGGCACTGTGTGCATAGCCAGTGTGTTTTACCAGCTGCCCCATGCAGATTACTGTTCATTCAGGTGTTGAGCCAGCTAAGGGCTTTCCTCTCTGTTATGGCTTGATATCTAAATGTTCCCCAAGCCTCATGCACTCATAGGTGAGAATTTGGGAGGTTGCAGGATCCTAGGTGTGTGATGCTGGATTAGAGTGTGTGATACTGGGATTAAGGGTGTGTGATACTGGATCACCCCATTAATTGCTTTATCATAGTTCTGGGTGTGGATAATGGGAAGGCCAACCCTAGATGTGGGTAGCACCACTCGAAAGGCTTGTAGCCTGGATCGAATAAAAGGGAGAGGGTGGTTTGCTGCTGGCTACTTCCTGCCTGCCTTGCCATGGAGCGGTTCTCCTCTGTGGTGCCCCACTCCCATGCTACCCTGCCTTGGAGCCAGCTGACTATGGACTGAAACTTCTACAAATTGTGAACTGAAATAAGCCTTTCCTCCTTTAACAATGGGTGTTGGCTATTTTGTCTCAGTAGTGAACAAAGTAACTAAGATACTCTCATAGCTTCTGAGTTCCAAATGCCACAGAACCTTTGCCTAGCCTGATGAGGGTCAAAAGTCAGCACTGAGATCACGCTGAGCACAAAGCAGAGTGGAGTTTGGCAGAGGGAGCACTTGGGCTTCTAGAAGTGTAGCACTTAAGAACTGAGCCTTGTCCTGTGCCTGCTAGTGGCTTACCAGCTGTGTTACCACTGCCTGTCCCACTACCTGGCTGTCCCGCCTGAACATGAGCTCGTGAGGGCCGAAACTGTTTCCCTGTCTCTCCAGTGCCAAGAACCTAACAAATGCTTAGAAATGGGTAAGTGAATGAGTGACTCAGAGATTACGAAAGAATTCACCTTAATAATTATCATTACTATGACCCCATAATGATTTTTTACTTTAAAGTTTCCAGAACCATTTGATGAGATTATGATGCTTGACCTTCGCCCCTGAGCAAGGCGTTATTGCTATTCTTTCAGGTCAACCAACTAAAACTCAGAGACCATATTCATAAACCCAGTTAGCTTATCTGTGGTGGAGTGGAAGGCTGGGTTCCCTCCAGTGGACCACACAGCTTTCTGCCAATGAGCAGAGAAGGGCTTTACAGAGATGGCAAGGATGCCTCATCTCTCCGCCTGTGCACCCATCTGCTCATTAGTTATTCATCTGCATTCACAAACCACTTTCTTTAAATGTATTTTGGTAGCAGCACAAATAAATGGAATGCATTCAAATTCTGGAACCAAGCTGATCAGGGTTCAAATGCAGCTTCTATTAGTGCCCAGTTGGATGATCTTGGGTCCATCAGACACTCAGTCTGAGCCTCAGCTTTGTCCCAGGTTGCTGTGGTCTGAGTATGGCTTGAGTGTGTCCACAGGGGTTCATGTATTAGAAGATCAGTCTCTAGAGGAGTGGCATTAGGAGGTGATGGAACTTTTATTAGCTGGGGCCTGGTAGGAGGTCCTGAGGTCACTGGCGCTGCATCTCTTGGAAGACATTAATGCAATTTCTGAGGGACCCTGGTTAGATCCTGTGAGAGAGAGTTATAAAAAGCGTGAGCCTGACCCTAAATCTGTCTCATCTCCTTTTTCACCACGTAGTCTCTTTTATAGGCACTGCCACCATGATGCCATCTACCCTCAAACCCTTACCAGAGGCCAAACAGATGCGGTTGCCCAATCTTGGACTTTCAGCCTCTGAAACTGTGAGCTAAATATATCTCTTTTCTGTCCAAAATACTTACTGTGCTGGACACTTTGTTATAGCAACAGAAAATAGATGAAGACACAGGGCAAGCAGCCCTCACAGACTCATCCAGCAAGGCCCTAAGAAGTAGATGGCAGGTGCTTCTATCTTAGACAGGGGGCTGCTAGCGTAACGAGGACAAAAACACGAAACAAATTATTGCAGCCAGTATGGAATGTGCTGGGGTGGAGACGAGCAACATTTCTGGAGGAATCCTAAGCCAAGCACACGGGCAGACCTTGAAGGAAGAGATCATCCCGGAGCGGGAGAGCATGTGTTCTGGATTCACTTTCAGTGGCATTAAACATTTTCACCAATGCCTTTTCAAAGTCAGTTTCAAATTTCCTCGAGCCATTCAGAGAGTACAAATGGCAGCTGCATGCTTGTGCTGTTGTGCCTGCTCGACAAATCCCACTGTGCCTCTGATGACTGCTTACCCTACACTGTTGCCGGCCTCCTGCTTCCCCACAGTCTGCCTTCCCTTCCCTTCCACAGCCCTCTTTCCACCCCACCCCAGCACTTCCGAGTTCTGCTCCCTGCCACACATCAGCACCATCCCTCCTCTTACTCTGATCCTGTGGGCCTCCCCTGCCAGGCACCTCACTCTGACTTGCTTTCAGTATTGTCCTCTTCTCTTTCCTCTCCACTTTCTTCCTTATCTTGACTGTGCTCATTGACTTTTGTGCCAGAAATGCTTGGTTTGCATGACCATGATCAGTCAGAAGTAGTACTCCTGCCGGACAGGACAGGCCTGTCGTTCCAGCAACATGGAAGACTGAGCCAGGAGGATGGCAAGCTTGAGGCCAACTTGGGCAGCTTAGGGAGACACTATCTCGAAAAAGAATAGAAATCGCTGGGGCTGTAGATCAGTGGTAGAGTGCTGGTTACTACATGTAGGGCCCTGGGTTCAGGCCCAGCGCATCCTGAAGTAGCACTCCTTGTTTCCTGCTCGGTAATTGATCCATGTCCTCACACCTCTCTCTGTGTTTAGGTGAACACAGGTGTACACAGGCATACAAAGGTGCATCAGAACTGCTTACTCAGGGAGGTTTTTCCTACCTGTTTATGTTTGTGGGTGTCTATGAGACACTGTGTGTGTGTAGCATTACCTAGAGAATTGGGGGCAGGTCGGTCAGATGGAAGGCAGCATGATTCCAAGCAGAAAACCATGGCAAGAAGAAAATCTTG
>RJWT010036821.1:0-13183 GCA_004365215.1 Cuniculus paca | reverse complement strand
CTGCTTGTGAATTCATGTAGTAAAACCATAGCCCTAGGACATTCACACCAGGTACCACTGACTCTCCCACACTCTACTCAGATTGTGTGCATGAAACAATATCCATTACATGGAGGCCATGAGGAAATAGGACAAACCATCTTAAAATTGCAAGAATGGGGGTGATATGTCTAGCACATAGTTCTTTCAAATCCCTGGTGTGGCCTGTGCAGAAGCCAGATTGTATGTGGCAAATGACTGTGGACACTGGGTTGTCCCACATGACAGTCAGGATTGATTGCCTTCACTTGGGAGGGCAGGCAATGGACCTTCCAGGTGTTGCCACAAGGCTATTTGCATAGCCTGACTTCGTGTCATGACCTCGTGGCCCTGGACTTGGCCACCTGGACCAAGCCACACTGTGTCACTGTTTTGTTATATTGATGATAGGTTAACCTCTGATTTTCTCACAGATTTGGAAGCTGGCACACACTGTCTAGAAAAGCTTTGCTGGCCTGGGGGGTGGGCCACCAATGGAGACAGTGTGCAGGGCCCTGGTTTGTCTGTGGTGTTATTTGGTTGGATAAGACAAAAGAGATTCCCAATGCCATAAGTGATAAGATCCGTGCATACCAAGACCTACAATTGTACACCAATTGCAGACATACATGGACCTAAAGGGCTTTTGGCAGATATTCATATTGAACCTAGCTTACTGACCTGGAAGGGAATGACACAGGATTGGACAGATGCAGCAAAATCTGCTTTAAGAAGGCAATGACACAGGTAAAAGCCATTGAGTTATTGATCCTACCCTACCATTTATTCTAACAGCGAGTGTAGATGATGTTGGGTTTGGCTGGAGCCTCTGACAAAAACAACAGAAGTGGAAGCATCCTATTGGATTTTGGTCACAGCTGTGGACAGAAACCAAAAGCCAGTATTGTCTGATGGAGAAACAGCAGCAGTATATGCTGCTTTGCTCTCCAGTGAAAGTAGGAGCAGCAGACAGTGGAAATACAGTCTAGACACCTGATTGAGGGATAAGTCTTGTACATGGATGTCTCATCCCAGGAGTGGAGTGGCCTAGACCCCTACCCTCATGTGTTGGAAAATGTCGTTACAGCCAGTTGGCAGCCAAACTGGTAACAGTTAGGACCAGTGATATATATGGTACAGGAAACCATACAGGATGAGACTCTATCTGTCATGACACCTAGTCCCTATGCAGAGGAAAGAGGAACCTATGGCTGACACCTGGTATACCAATGGGTCCAACCATGACACAATTCTGCAATGAATGACAGTCACTGTCCAGCCCAGTACAGAAATCCCCTGGACTGAAACCAGAACAGGCAGGTCGAGACAATGGACAGAGTAGAGGGCAACATGGTTACTTATAATACATAAAGAAGGCCCCCTGTGTGTTTACATGAACAGTTGAGCCATATTTAGGGGGCTGGCCTTTTGGTTGCTGGCTTGGGCAGCCAGGATTGACCATGTAGTGCATCATGTTTCTCCTCTTCCTGGGAAGTGACTTAGTAAATGCCTTGACAAAGCACTGCAATAGTTAGCTGATGTTTATGGGATGCCCCTAGGAATAATGTCTGACCAGGGAAATTGACTGCTGTGTACGGAATGCCGATAGGAATAGTGTCTGACCAGGGAACCCATTTCACAGGAGCCCAAATAAAATAATGGCCTGCTGACAAGAAGTGACATTCCTTTGACTTTTGAGGGGTAGGATGTGGGGAGCCACTTCAGTATTGCTTCAAAACTGGGGCATCTGAGGATGTATAAGGACATGACCCCACTTTGGCACAGATACACAGCGTGGAATACTCATAAATGCATGGCTTAGCATAAAGAACCACACATGCACCAGACTGTGATGACAGTCTGATGAACTTGATAATGGTTAATATATAAAAGCTGAACAATAAAGATTGCCACTTGCTTGCTGTTGTTGCTGATGTCTGCTTTGCGTGCATTCTTTGGGGACCTTATCCGTGACACCACCTCTTCTGTCCCCCAGCCTTGACACATGCTGCATCACATAAACATGTACAGTTATTTTATGATAGTACAAAAATTTTAAAATATTCTTTAAACATTCATAAAAGTTCATAAATTATTTAGACTAGAAAAGTTTGCAGTCGTCTCTATCTTGTAGGTAGGTAGATATAAAACCTAAACATAAGAGCCAGCTTCAGGACAACATTAGAGATTTAGAAGATATTATTTACAATTCAGCTACTTGGAGACAGGGAACTAAAAACATGAGATTTTAGCTTAGTGTTTTGGAGACTTATCACTGTAGTTGCAAACAGAAATCTATCTTCCTAGAATAATTACCAGATACAAATGTGAAAATGGAACTGATCACGTCCTCTTAAATACATCCATATAAAATTCAGGTTGAATTTCTTTTTATATCACACTGTTCCTGATAATGGAACTTGCTATTAGGGTAACAAAACATGTTTGTTTCTCTCTTTGTTTCTTAAATACAACAACTCATGGAAAAATAAAGTTTCCTCAAGGAGACTCTATCACAGTGGTCTAGAGGAAATAGTACTGCCACTCTAAGTCACTCTAAGGCACTCACCCAGGTTAGTGGATGGACAGATGCATTGGGGAGGTAACAACACCCTCTACAGGAATATAACCTGAACTAGACAGTAAACAAGTGAAATATAAAAGCAGGAGAAGCTAAAACAAGAACCAAAGCTGCTGCTCTACCTCAGTGCTGCTTGTAGCACAGTTCTGGAGATGTGCCTTTTGGTGTAATTCCCCAATCACACAGGTGTAGAAACCCCTAGAAGTAGCAGCCACCTTAGGGCTTGCCCTAGCCAGTACCAACTACAGTGCAAGTTGAACCTAATGGCATACCTGCTGGGATGTAGGGACCCTGAGACTCAGGTACTTGCAGAAGGGAAGTTATCCTTGACCCCAGGCACCATGGGAATTGCAAGCCAGAAAGAAGAGTAGAAAACTAGGGCAGATCTAACAGTCACAAGAACCAACCCAGATAGCCCAGGCCCCAGCTGCGTCTCCATGATATTAGGCATTGAAGTGACTGTGAACCAGAGAGATCTTGGGAAATGAGGCAGAGACAGAAGGGAGGCATTGGGAATGGTGACAGAGGATCTAAACAGTATTGACTCCACCTTTTTTTTTTGCCACGTTCCCCTCCTTTAACACCAGACACAGTGGAATCTGCAAGCCTGAGAGAAATCTGAGAACCAAGGCAGCTGATTTGCATGAGCATGGGGTTTGGGGCAGCAGATCCCTTTCATGACCCCCAGTGGCTGCTGAGATGCTGGCTGAGGGAGATGGAATTGCACCATAACCTGGAGAACTCCACAGCCTGGAGCTGAGTGTGCAGAACTTGTCACAGAGGTTGTGGCAGGTGCAAAGACTGAAAACCCCAGACAGAGACCATCATGAGAGGACACATAGAGCTTGCAGTGGAAGCCCAATAGTGATGTGGACTAGCACTCGGAGGCTGAGACACCATGGAGAGTGACTCCAACTCCCCTCCATGACCCTGAGAACACTAAAGGCTCCTGAATATGGTGGTCTGAAGAAAGTGGCTTTGACAAATTGCTCAGAGATATTCATCCAAACCAGTAGGACAAGAAAGTCTTCCTTTTTATTTCTGAACAGACTAATTATCACCAATTAAATTGATGTAGTAATAAAAACTCAACTAAGAAATGACCAGGACTTTAAGGATTCACTGCTGAAGTTTACCAGAACTTTCAGAAGAACTAACACCAATACTCCTCAAACTTTTCCCTATAATTGAAAAGAAGAAATGCTTCGAAACTCATTCTATGAAGCCAGCATTACTCAGCTACATTATCCATTACCAGATAATGATATAAATAAATAAGTAAGTAAATAAATAAATAAATAAATGTAAATATCATCAATGAACACAGATATAAAAAAAAGATACTTGCAAATGGCATTCAATAAATCATAAAAAAGATCATATAGGACGACCAAGTTGGCTCCATCCCAGGAATACAAGGATGGTTCAACATTTATAAACTGATAAACATAGTATGTGACATTAACAGAAACAGAGATAAAAATTACTACCTTATAAAAAACTAGTTGTGGACCTCTATGTGTAAGAGATATGTTGGAAAAGATAACCTAATGGAACTTATACACAGTGTACAATTAAATTTTAAGAAGTTAAAATAAATGTCACTTAAATGTATTGCTAGTGCTAGAGGGGAAAATGCAAGGGAGTTCATTAAGGACAAATTAAAGCATAAAATCTTATCTTAAACACTAAATAATTCTAAATCTTAGTGACATAGGAACAAATCTCTATCAAACTCATGTATCAGGAGGTCAGAAGGTAAAGATCTGAGTTCTTTTTAAGGACCTTTCCTGAAATTACTTGCAAGAGAATAAAGTAAAACTGTTTTTATGAATGTTCCTGGCAAATCCCACATCAAGGCATATGTAACAGTCAGTGCTCACTAAAGGAACAGATTTAAAGGATCAAGATCCTTTGGAATGATAAATAAGATTGCTAAGCCCTTAAAAAATATATATATATATATTTTATAAGGTAGGCTTACAATGGCTGGGTGAAGAGTCAGGTGTGGAAGAATGCATTTGTGCACTGGAGAGCCAAAGGATCCAGTTAAAAAAATAGAATGTGTGGAGCACACTGCAAAGTCCCATGTGAGCCCACAACAGAAAGCCCCAGGGTCTGTGCCAGAAGACCGAAGAGTCTGCACCAGAAGCCTGGAAACAGATATCCAAATGTGATGATGAAGACTAGGGTTCCTTTGGAAGCAAGACTTTCTTTTTCTCCCTTTTAATTCCATCTATGCTACAAGCCTATTGGTTATGCCACCCACACCCAGCATGGAACTTCCCTCTTCAATAAGTCCATCATCTACACCCAGAGCTATGGTAAACCAATCAGCTGGACTTTTCTTATTCAAGTTGACACCACAGTTAAAACATTACAACATGAAACTCTAAAATGACTTAGGCATTTTATGTAGATTTTACTCTGCATTTTGCACAAAGAAACTAAGAAAATATCCCCAATATAAAGTAATGAGAGTCCCATACTTTAAGGTCAACCAAATATGACCTTCCAATGGAAAAAAAATTCAAACATACAAGGCAACAAGCCATAGTGAATGTGGATGAAGAGGAAGGAAAACTGAGAATATCAAAAGATTAAAATCATATAAAGACTGTGATTCAGAATTATGAAATAAGACATATAAATAGTATTGTTGGTAAAATCTTTAAAGGTATCAAAGGTGAAATATGGAACATGAACAAGTAACACAAATACTATAAGAAGCAACTAGCATATTTGAAATAGAACCAAACAGAATCCTGGAAAACAAAATAGAAGTAATTAATCACTTAATGACAATTTACACACTGATTAATTAAAAAAAGGTGAATTGGAAGAAAAATATCAAGCTCTGTACAGAATAAACAAGGACAAGGACATGAAAATTTGAACAAAATATTAGAATAAAAAGAGTACAATAATACTCTCGTGGTAGACTTCTCAAAGCGAAAGATCACTAAAAAGTAAGAGAAGCAATATTTGAAGCAATATTGGCCCAAAATTTTCCTGCAATGGTGACAAAAATGAATTGAAGATAAAAGAGTTCATATGAAACAAAAGAAAAGTACAAATAAATTCATACCTAGAAGTATAAGAAATAAAATTAAAGACACTAAAATCAAGGACAGATACTCTTTTAAAAAAAGGGTGGCAATTAAAATGACAGTAGGCATTTCAACAGGAAATATATAAGCAGTTTGTTTATGAATTCTGAATAACTGTTAACCAACAAATAAAATATGCAGAAAAATTATATTTTAAGAATGAGAATGAAAAATGTATTTGAAAACTAAGAGTTTACAGCTAACTAACCTTCTTAGAAGGATATATAAATAATGCACTTCAGAGAGAATAAAAAAATGTATCCAGTTTATAGCTGCTCTAAGAATAAATATAGGAAGGAGAAGTAGATGAAGAAAGTGTTTGATTACTCCTTAAAATGCATTGTTGTTGCTACCACTGTTTGTCAGAATAAGTGGTTAATATAAAGGTTCCTTCTCATTTTTCTGATAGGCAAGACAAGATACATAGAGGTAATTGTGTGGCAAGAAAATAAAGAGGATTAGATCAAAGAGGAAGTAGTAGGATCAAAGAGGAAGTGAAATAAAATTCTTTACTTACAATGCTAGATTTCAAAAATCCAACTTCTGTTTTTCTAAGAGTGAAGATATATTGCTATATATTTTGTTAAACCAATATCTTTAATAATTATGAATTCTACGGCCAGTAAATCTTGTTTTTGGTTGCAAGGAATAGACATCTAGTCAGACTAATTGAAATATAGAGCTTTTAGGATAAGAATGTATTTCAAGAAAGAGGAGGAACCCAAAAACAGAAATGGCATTAGGGTTTGCTTAGCCATTTTCTATTCTTGAAGGATGATCTTCAGCCACGATGTTCTAGGAACTTGAGCAGCAGAAGGTCTTAGATTACTACTTTTATAGCTTGTGTCTAGATATTTCCCCAACATCTTGCACAGTCATAGATGGGACTTTTTCAGAAGAGGGTGGCTTTAGAGTCTGTGACACTGGGACTGATTCATGGTGCAATGCTACGATAAAGGCCACTGGGATTAAAGATGTGAATGCTACCCACCCTAGGTAGCCTGTATAAGAAATAAGGAATAGAAAGTACTATGGTCATCCCTTGCTTGTTCTTGCCTGCCTGCTTGGTATGGATTAGTTCTCCTCTGTGATGCCCTTCTACCATGCTATCTTGCCTTGGATCACCCAGCTATGGAGTGAAACCATGTCTCAAAAATGAGAAAAGTAACTAAGACGACTACCTTGGTGCCTCCCTTTGGGTTTTTCCTTGTCTTTGTGCTCTGTCACTGTCCTTACTATGGCTGAATTATCAACATTGTACTCTTTAAGGCAGTTATTTTTTCTTGGACCATGTTTTTACTCACAGATTCTAGGTTAGAGAACAAACAAGGTCGTCACTTGAGAAAATTAGCCTATGAATTTATCTTCTGAGAGAGTGATGTGGGGAAAATATTTATTCCCAGAAGGGACTGATGTGTTGGTAGGCTTTATAGGTCGCATATCTTGAAAACCCTTCTGCATGATACGTATATCTTCATGACATGCCCCTTTTTATTTTTTTTAACATTTTTTTATTTTAAAGAGATTAAAAGAAAACAAAACAGTAAAAAAACAGAGCAATGAAAGCAATACAGAATTTCAAAACAAAATGATAGGGAATTAACAATGGTTACCATGTTGCATAT
Organism: Cuniculus paca; assembly: GCA_004365215.1. Classification (NCBI taxonomy): domain Eukaryota; kingdom Metazoa; phylum Chordata; class Mammalia; order Rodentia; family Cuniculidae; genus Cuniculus; species Cuniculus paca. The sequence goes on along the minus strand of RJWT010036821.1, from coordinate 5,849 downwards.
TGTTATCTTTGAAATAGTTGCTCAGATTATAAGATACAGGGATGTAAAACAGATCAAACAATATAAGCACTCACATTTTCTTTCCATGGACTAATAGGAATAGTAGTACAATTATCTTAGCATATATATGTAAATATATATATATATATATATATATATATATATATATATTTACTTCTTTTCCCCATCCCAGCTGTTCTTTCCCTTTGAGTAGTTTCTTTCCCTTTCACAATATCTATTGTAGATTTAGGATCTTATTTATTCTTTCAGTTTGTTACACTAGGGAGACAATATAGTGTTTACATATGCGAGTCTGATTTATTTCGCTTATGAGTATGTTTTCTAGTTGTACCCATTTACTTATAAAAGCCTCAAATTTATCTTTTTTTTTTAAAGCTGAGTAGTACTCCATTGTATAAAAATACCACATCTTTTTATCCATTCTTTAGTTGATGGGCATTTGGATTGTTTCCAAGATTTAGCTATTACAAATAGTGTGGCTATCAACATAGGCACACATATATCACTGTGGTATGCTATTTTTAAATCTTCTGGGAAGATATCCAGAAAGGCAATAGCTGGGTTGGATGGGACCTTGAACCCTAGTTTTGAGGAATCTCCACACTGATTTTCACAGTGGTTGCACCACTCTACACTCCCACCAACAATGGAGATTTCCTTTTTCCCCATGGCCCCGCCAGCATTTGTTATTGGTTGATTTCTTGAGGATAACCATTCTTTCTGGAGTGAGTTGGAATCTCAGTTTTGTTTTAGTTTGTATTTCTTGAATGGCCAATGATGTTGAGCATTTTTTTCATTTATTTGTTTGCCATTTGTGTTTCTTCATCTGAGAAGTGTGTATTCATCTCAGATGCCCATTTTTGGATTGGGTTTTTGAATTTTGGGGTCTGATATTTTTTTAATTCTTTATATATTCTAGATAGAAGTCCTTTGTCTGAGAGAGACAGTTGGTGAAGATTTTTTTCCCAGTTGATAGGTTTTCTTTTTACTTTATTGGTGATTTCTTTTGACATGTAAAAACTTTTTAATAAGATGAGATCATAATTGTTGATTCTTTGAAGTATTTCCTGTGCAGTTTGGTTTTTATTCATAAACTCTCTGCCTACCCCTATGGCTCCAAGGTTTCTACCTACTTTCTCTTTTAGTAGATTTAGTGTTTCTGTTTTAATATTTAGGTCCTTGATCCATTTCGACTTTAGTTCAATGCATGGAAATAGACTTGAGTCTAGTTTTATTCTTTAGCATGTGGAAGCCAGTTTTTCCAGCACCATTTATTAAAGAGGCTTTCTTCCTGTGAACATGTTTGGCCCCTTTGTCAAAGATAAGGTGGCTGAACACATTTGCTGTTGTGTCTGCATCTTCTATTCTGCTCCATTGATCCTTTGGTCTGTTCTTTTGCCGGTATCATAATGATTTTAACGTGCTAGCTTTGTAGAACAATTTTGAGTCAGGAATGTTGTAATGCTTCCTGCCTTGCCTTTGTTGCCCAGGATTGCCTTTGCTATTCTAGGTTCTTCAGTTTCCAAATGAATTGTAGGAATGTTTTTTCGAGATCCGTGAGGTATGTTAAAGGTATTTTGATTGAGATTGCATTAAATTTGTATAGCAATTTTGGGAGTATCACCATTTTCACAATGTTCTTCCTATCTATGAAAAAGGAATACTTTTCCATTTTCTGAAATCTTCTTTGATTTCTTTTTTCAAAGTACTGTAATTTTTAATGTATAAATCTTTTAATTCCTTTGTTAGATTATTCCTAAGTCATTTTTTGGATGCTATCATGAAGGGTGTGATTTCCCTGATTTCTCTCTCTATGAGTTTGTTTATAGGAAAGCTATAGCTGGATACAAAATTAATACTCAAAAATCAATAGCTTTCCATGCTCACAGCATGGAGAGGATGATTATCCCAGACTCTGGGTAGAAAAAAGAGAAGTCTGTGGTATGTTTATAAGGAGGCTAGAATTTCTAACCATGTGGTTTCAGAGTCTCACATGAATCACACAGGAAAATAAGAGACCAGGCAGGCAACAACTTCCATGCAAAAAAGAGACTTGTTCCAGAAGTGGCAGGAGAGCTCACTACAAGAAGTGCCATTTGAAGGTGGAACCAGAAGTGAAAGGACAGGTTTAGTGGAGACACAGTCTACAGAGTTGATCATATTAAAATGTTTCTAATATGTTGCATTTGCAGCAGAGAAGAGAAAAATGCTAATTGGATAAATGCAAAGCAAATGCATCAGCAGATCTAGCTGGATTGAACTAGATTGGGATACACCAGACAGTAAGACAAATATTCCATGAATATACACATATGAGAAATAGTATAAGCACAGCCATCGAGACAGAGTGAAGTTTACCAAACAACAGGGAAAGGGGAGAGAAGGAATTATTACTTGATACAAAATTCTTGTTCAGCGTAGATGAAAAAGATTTTGTAATTTGATAATGGTGATGGATGCACACTATTGCAAGTGCAATTAATATTAGTAAATTGCACTTTAAAATGGCTATAATGATGAATCCAACCCATCTAATTTTTAAAAATATATTTGAAAAATTCCAACATCATGCATGTCCCATATAATAAATCATATAATTTGTGCCTAAAATATGAAAAAGTTCTCTTTATTAAATAATACCTTTTCTATTGTATACACACAGAAAATACTATGTCTACTGTTTTGTACTTGTCTTATTTAACAACATAATATGAATATCACATTTTCCCCAGTTTATTACATAGCCATGTCATTGTAATGTTTATATTGTATTTCAATATTTGGATGTACCAAAAAGTTTTAGGTGAAAATTAATTGAAGATATATTGGTTGTTTCTAAATTGTCCTGTTAGAAACACTGTAACAACTTAGAATGTTGCATTTATAACTTGGGCAGTTATCTATTTAAGCACTTTCAATATACTCTTGGAGTTTCTGGTTTTTCATGTGGGAGACTTTCACCCGTACAACCAATCACTTTCTCTAGACTTACAGAAAATTTCCAAGTGAAAGAAGTATTTCTAGTTTGCTAGCATCAACAAGTGAAGTATCCATTTTCATAAAACTCTCCCTTTAATACTCTAAAGTGAAAACAAAAAAACAAAGAAAAGATGGCACATATATATATATATATATATATGTATATGCATATATATATTAAAACTGAGAAAAGTCACAGGTTCTTAGTATCATTCACGAAAATGCTGTTAGCGTCCCAAAGTATTACCTACTGAAAGAAGATGCCAGTAGCCAGCACATACATTTCCAGTCCGTGAGTAGCGTGACGGGTAGACATGAAGAGAGATCTGAAAGTTTCTCCTATGTTCTACTCTGTTTGCAGGGAGTCCTGGAGGATGGTCAAGCTTAGAAAAGTGTGTTCTGTCACTGAACAGACAAAGTGAGGGTCATCTGAGGAAGAAAATGCTCAGTCAAATGCTCTTTCTACCAGGCAGCATCACATTGTTTTTATATTTTTCCACACTCAGAACCGAATTTTGGATCACGTGGAGAGAAGGAAATACTACCAAGGGCTCTTTCTACTTAACCAGAGCCACATCTGGGCTGTGGCGGTAACATAAGTGAATAAGGCCTTTGTTTCTGGTGACTCTTGTGTGTAAACATTGTACAAATAAAAAGGGAGGGAAAGGCAGAGTGGTTAGCTATTAAAAAATTAGAAAAATTAAAAAGAGGGAAAAAATGAAAAAAGAACATTGACCTACTCAATTCACAAAAGACCCCACAACAAATAAACACAGTGCTGGCCAATCTGGAATACATGCCATTAGTGGGGAAAAAAATCACTGTGCTGATGAGGAGAATTAGATTATTGAAATATTAAACTCAAGTGGGAGAATCAGTGAAGTTCTCCAAAGAAGCAAAGTTAATTACTGAAACTGAATATGTTAAAAATAATACTGCTTGGAATTGACATTTGAGAGTACTTAGCTTCTCTTTTTTGGGGAGCAACTTTTTCTTCCTTTGACAAGCTCACAAGGATGAATCTCTAGCTGCTACACCTCATCTGCTGACTTCAAACTAGGTAACAACAGATTAGAGCTGGAGTAGTGCGAATTCCAGACAGGGACTTGTTGCCCTCCTAGGACTTCTGAGTAAGTACTGAGATGCTAGCAACTGGGATAGCTTTGCAGAGAGAACTGTTAATTTTTACTACTCAGATGTGCTTCTAAGGCAGTGCTGTCATAATCCAATATTTGATGCTAGTCACTTTGGTACAAAATAGGTATTTGTACATGTTCTTCTTACAACAAGATAAGCAAAACATAGAAGCTTGTAAAAGAAAAACATACAAAAAGAGAAGAAATAAATGATTAGAAATACTGCTCCAGTTAAATATAGAACTAAAAGTTGACTTTCTTTTATCTCTTTCAGGACATTATTTTATTATTTTACGACATTTTTCATTAACCAGTGATCCTTAGCTAGTAATCTGTATTTTCCATTTTATTGTTTTTAAATATTTTCCTTTCTTCTCTCTTTTCTCTCTGACCCCTATTTTCAGAAGTCATTGCTAAGTATTTTATGGTTGAGTTTTTGTTTAAAGAAGAGCAATTATCTCCATTTTGTGTAAACCTGGTCCTGTTGCTATGTATTGGTATGTACAGAGCTGGCAAGAACTTTTCCTTATCCCTTCAATTGGCTTTAAGCAAAGCAAATTGGTCTAACCAAGGTGCTTATGTGTAGTCTTTGAAGCAAGGCTACAGGTCCGTGTTGCCCGACCCCATAGCTCTCAAAAACATGTGAGATAGGCAGGAGGGAGGGTCATATTCTACAATGTCCACAATGTTGGCTGGGATTGAGTCTTGAGATTAGAGGCTATGACTTCCCAAGGCATAAAAGATTACACATCAGAGCTGAAGCACTGACCCCAAAACCTTAAATACTACCTTGAATTGTGTTATACAGATTGCTCTTTCTGCATAGCCTTCTCTCTGCATATTGCTGAGATGATTTCTGGTCTTTTACCTAGCCCAGCTCATATACTTCCTGCCATTCTCATAGTCACTCAACCTGGAGCCACTCCCTTCTTCATGAATTAATAAAACCCAAGTTTGACCCTGGGTCGAGGGCTTTTTTCTAGTTAGCTATCACCCTAGTTGGATTTAGGACCCCCTTGGCTCCCCACAACTACAAATATGCCTTAATGTCTTTATTCTCACCATGGATTGCACTGGTAGTGGTGGATTAACTCACTAGGTGAATTAACTCACTAGGATTCCAGTAACGTTTCCATGGGATTACAAATATAAACTTCCTGGCCCACAACAAGGACTAGGAAGGACTCTATAAATTCTACACAGAGTAGTTTGTGCATTAACCTGAGCATTCATACCATGAATTCAGACAAACACCTATCCATTTTGTTTTTGAATGGCCTTCTTATTCACTGTATTTTCCTTATTATTGAATTCACATTACACATGTACTATGTACTTTGATCCTGTCTTTTGTCTTTTAACCTCTCTTCAATGTTTTTCTAGCAGTTTTTGCATAGGTTTATTTATTTATTTATTTATTGGTACCATGGATGAAACTCACAACCTTGCATTTGCATAGGTTTCAGTTTATTATTTTATTTTATTTATTTTTTTCAGAAATACTTTTAGTTTATTAATTTTTTCAGCATCATCTATTCTGTTATATAATGTATTAAGTTTTTTATTTTAATTATGAATCTCTTTAAATTCCTATTCATCTGAATGGGTTATTTTCCTATTAGTCTTACTTTTCATTTTCTTCAGTTTTAGTTAATGTACATGATGTCTTTAATACTTGGAATATATATTTTATATACTCTTTCATAGTTTGTA
>RJWT010036820.1:0-13176 GCA_004365215.1 Cuniculus paca | reverse complement strand
CTCTCCAAAGTCAGGACTCTGGGTTGGGATGATGCCCCCACCTCCTCGCCGCGCTCGCAGCCCACGGTCAGAGCCCAGAACTGGTGGGCGTCCCCACCCCCGCCCCGCATCAACACGCGCCCTGACCTGCTGCCTGCGGGCTGCGCACACCCAGAGATGCCGCCGGCCAGGGGTCCGGGGTCTGCGGGTTTCGCTTTGCTCTGGTCTTAGCGCCCCTGGCCGCAGCGCGCGGGGGCGGGAGGGGGCGGGGCGAGTGTGTCTGGCCCCGCCCTTCGGCGGAGCTGGGCAGGAAACCTTGAACCCGGTCCCAGAGCCTGCAGGCGCTTCACCCGCCGCGGCAAGGCCGAAGCGCTGCAGCCCGCTGGAGGGGGCGTCCCTGATTCCCCCTGGCTTGGCCCCGCCTCCCCTCCCACAACCCTCGCTGCCCAGTATTAACCGACAATAATAATAACAGCACCTACGACTGTGTGCCCACTAAGTACAGGCACACGTTCACATTTATTCCTCAGAACAATCCTAAGAAGCACTATCATTTATTGTCCTGCTTTACTCAGCAAGGAGGAAGCACAGAGAGGTTAGGTAACTTGCCTACAAGCACACCGCTAGTCCGCAGAGGAAGGCCCAGGCCCTGGTTCAGTGCTTTGCATTCACCATCGTAATCATTGCTCTCAGTAGCCCTGCTTTTATGGAGAAACGGAGTCTCAGTGCCTAAGGTAAACAACTGGTACCAGGGCCAGCCGATTGTAACCCAGGGCTGGGTTCCTTGCTGACCAAAGGGGAGGGGAGGAAGCAGAGGCATAAGGCAGGGTGAGCGGTGTGCACTCCTGTAATCCCAACTCTGGGAAAGCTGAGGCAGGAGGCTTGCCATACACACATAGTAAGACCCTGTCTCATTAAAACCAAACCAAATCAAAACCAAAACAATACAAACAGAAGGAAGAGGAAGAAGAGGAAGGCGGCAAAGTTAGAGGTTTCCAGAAAAGGAGCCCGAGCGGTGGGGTCCAGAGGCAGCGCTGTACTGATCTCCAGGTGGTAAAGGTGATGTTCATAAATCAGGGTTTGGATCCACCCAGATCTGGTTCCTTCCCAGGCTCATCAAGGCCCTTGCTGTGTGACCTCAGTACAGTGGCTTCACCTCTCTGAATCCCAATTTCTTCGTCTGAAAAATGGAAGACTGCTCCTGCCTCCTGAATAGGATAACATACATAAAGTGTTTAGACTAGGCGTGATAACCAGTGTCCGACATTTACCCAGTGGGGTGCGACGGGAGCCCTGTGATGACCGTGTGTGAAGTGTTTATGAATGTTGTTATCCACATCCATCTTCATCAGGAGGACTGGGGGACTCTCCTCACCCTGCGAGCCCCTGAGTCCTTTGGCGAGCCCACCCAGCTTACACCGGACTTCCCTTCTCAGAAGCCCTCCATCTGGCCAGACTAGAGGATTCCCCAGCCTGATGTGGGGCCAGCCGGAGTTCCCTCGCTCCAGGGCTCCGGGGCACCGTGCCAAGAGTCCAGACGCGGGAGCTGGCACGGGCCCCACTCCCAGGGAGAACAGATGGCGTCTGTGAGTGCACTTGGCTCAGCCAGAGTTTCTGACAGATGACAGACACAGAGACCCACTGGAGGGGAGATGAGAGGGAAAGGGAGCAGGATTTTCCACCCAGGAGGGATGCCCTGTTCCTTACTATCTGCTTCCTGGGCTCCAGCTGTCTTTTCCTATCATAATGAAACGTAGCATATACAGTATTTCTTTCATTTGTGTATTTCTTTTGAATCCTCCCGTCAGCCCCGGTTCCAATGGAGCTGGGATTGATCTCTTTTGTTCACTGCTGAGCCTCAGGGCCTAAAACAGTGCCTGGCTCAAAGTGGGCCTTCCTTACATAGTTGTGGGATGAGGGCATGAATTCCTATTCACCTCAGTTTTTCACCAAATTGCTGAGCTCTGTGGGTCCCTAATCGTCCTCAGCCACTGTAGAGATGAATTTGCATCCAGCTAGAGCTCTCTGGCTACCATCAGTCTTGTACAGTCTTCCCAACCCACCTGACTCGGGGTCCAGAGACACCCAGGCTTCTCTGAGAGTTTTTGATGGGCCTGGAAGGTTAAACACGAGACGCCAGCAAGGATCTGCAGTGGAGGCCTACGCCGTCCAGTGAAAGTTTTGAGGAGGAACAGTCTATTATTTAGTCTCAGAGTGTCTTCCCACAGATTACTCATAGAGGAAAAAAATAATATTACGGAAAAAACTAGCAGACATTCTCCTAACCGGCTGATAGAAGTTAACGTCACCACGCATGGGACAAATCAGTTAGGACAAATGTGCCATCTGAGAAGATGCACTGAGAAGAACATGGTGTCACTTCTGTGGTTTTCCTGTTGAAAATGCATTACCCAAACTGGCCATGGTGGTGTCCGCCTGTAATTCCAGCTGCTCTGGAGGCTAAGGGAGGAGGATCCCAAGTTCAAGCCCTGGGAAGTTTAGAGACTCAGTGAGATTCTGTCTTAAAATAAATAAAAAGGGTCATGGGTTAAGGCTCAGTGTGATGACCCTGGGTTCAGTCTCTAGTACCCACCCCCTATGCTGGCTGGTCTGTTCTGATTTTTTTTTTATGTGTGTTTGTTTTGTTTTGTTTTTTGTCTTTTTGAAACAGGGTCTCACTATGTAGTTCAAGTTGACCTTGAACTCACTTTGTAGTTCAGGCTGGCCTCAAACTCAGCAATCCTCCTGCCTCAGCCCCCCAAGTGCTGGGATTACAGGCATGCACAACTCTGCTCTGCTTAGATTAAAGGAGTTTGAAGAGGCAATGACACATGAATACCAAATGGAATTCTGGATGGAGTAGAGACAGTGGCAAAGCATGTCATTGGGACAATTGGGGAAACTGGCACACAAGGTATGGATTACATGATAGTTTTATAGCAATGTTAGGTAGGTACTATGATAAATGTTAAATTGGTACTGGGAATATATCGGAGAATTTGCTTACTCTTTGGACATTTTTCTTTCTTTCTTTCTTTTTTTTTGTACCAGCGATGGAACTCAGGGTCTTGTGCATACTAACCAAGTGCCCTAGCACTGAGATACAGCCCCAACCCTTTTAAATTTTTGAGATAGGTTCTCACTAAGTTGCTCAGGTTGGTCTTGAACAAACTTGTGATCCTCCTGCCTCAGCCTCCAGAGTAGCTGGGATGACAGGCACATTCAACCAAACCTGGCTAAGGTACTTCTGTTTTTTTATGTTTGATATATGTTTGCAAAACAAGACATTTACATTCTTAGCTGGACTTGGTAGCACATGCTTGTCATCCCAGCACTCTGGAAGCTGAGGCAGGAGGACCACTGTGAATTTGAGGCCAGTCTGGGCTACATAGTGAGTTCAAGGCCAGCATGAACTACACAGGGAGTCTCAGAAAAGCAAAAAAGAAATTACATTATTTTGGGGTCATATATATATATATATTTGATATTTTTAATACCCTTTCTCCCCGTCTAGTGATGGCAAACCTTTTAGATACTGAGTGCCCAAACTGCAACCCAGAACCCACTTATTTATCTCAAAGTGCCAACACTGGCATTAAACCCGAATGCTGAGGTTTTGGTTTAAAAAAAAAAACTCCTACATTAACATCTTTTTCTTAAAATAAAAACACAATAACATGCATGCCATAGGTTCACCACCACAGCCCTGTACTCTCCCTTCCCCTGAATTCCTTTCCCTACTCTAAAAGGTCTACCTTTTACTCCTTTTTTATAATTGGATTTCTCATATAAGAGAAACCGTGCAATAAAAACTATGGAATGCTCCCAAACTTGTGTGCCAATTTTATGCAGGGGCATTGTGTTAGTTACTTTTTTCTCATTTCTGAAATAAAATACAGCTAGGCCTGGTTGTGCACACCTGTAATCCCAGCACTCAGGAGGCTGAGACAGGAGGATTGTTGTGAGTTCAAGACCAGCCTTGGCTCCAAAGTGAGCTCAAGGCCAGCCTCAACGGCATAGTAAGACCCTGTCTCAAAAATACAAGGGCTGGGGATCTAGCTCAGTGGCCAAAGTGCCTGCCTGGCAAGCACGAGGTCGTCAGTTTGATCCCTGGTGCCGCAAAAAAAAAAAAATAAATAAATAAATAAAAATACAGGGCACCCAACATTAAAGAAAAAAAGGTTTATTTAGCTCACAGTTTGTAGAGGTTTCAATTTGTAAGCAGCTGGCTCCAAGGCAGGGTGGCACATGGCAGAGATGCAACAGCTCGTGGTGGGAGAAGATAGCAAAAGCAACAAGAAAGGAGAAGAAATAAGCCTCTTTCTGTCCCTTAGACTGAATCCAGTCTACCACCCGGATTAGGCACCAGCCAGTCCAATCAGTGAACTGATCCAGCAATAACCTACCCTTAAGCCCAGCACTTTTAATCCTAGGATTGATTCCAGATTCATCTACCTCCAAAAAATCCATCTAAAAGTACATGGGGAAAAAAAGAGTATGGGGTTTTGGGGGTACATGTAGACACAAACCATAGCAGCCATATTACTTTATATCATTCCAGTTTTTTTTTTTTTTTGAGAGATTGAGAGAGAGAGAGAGGGTCTCCCTATGTAGTTCAGGCTAGGTTTGAACTCACTATGTAGGTCAGGCTGGTCTGAAACCCACAGCAATCCTTCTGCCTCAGCCTCCCAAGTCCTGTACACCACTACACCTGACTCTATATCATTCCAATTTTGGTATATGCTCTGTTAAACAGAGTATCCAGCTAAATTTATAACATTTAATCAAGCTGTTCATTTATTATGTGTGCCTTTTATGTACATATATTATACTTCAAAAATTATTTTTCAAAACAAATAAGTTAGATCTTTATATAGTGACATGGGTAAGTTTCCAAAATATATCACTGAGAGGAAAAAGCAAGGTGTAAAACAGCATGTACACCTGCTATGAAAAACATGATAACAAGCTGGGTGTAGTGGCCCACGCCTGTGATCCCAGCACTTGGGAGGCAGAGACAGAAGGATCACAGTGAATTTGAGGCCAGCTTGAACTACATAGTGGACCCCTGCCTCAAAAACAAAAACAAAAACAGAAAACAACAACAAAAAGAAAATCCAGAGAGATGGAAAGTAGAGTGGTTGCTTCCAGGGGTGTTGTAAAATGGTTCTAGAGAATTTAAGTTTTGCAAGGTAAAAATAGTTCTGGAGATTGGTTGCACAAAAATGTAACTATAGATAACTACTGAAACACAAGTGAAATGATTAAGATGCTAAATTTTATGTAATGTGCATTTAACCACAATTAAAATGACTTCTTGTATGTATGTTACATCGCTAGCATGTACTCTTCTCTCCTCTTCTTTCTCCTTCGTTTCTTTTTTTTTGGTACCCAGGATGGAACTCAGGACCTTGTTCTTGCTAGGCAGGTGCTTGTGCCACTGAGCTATATCCCCAGCCCTATCCTTCCTTTTTCTCTTTTTCTTTTTTGATACAGTGTTGGGGATCAGGTTGAGTGATAGATTATGGGAGGCTGACTACATAATTTAAGCCCAGCAGTTCTGAGGTTGGTGTTATCTCACCTCAGGAACAGGAAGATGTACAGAAGGCCAAGGCCCCCTGGCTATGAGAAGAATGCTGATAACCCAGCATTTCTGAAGCAAGATAGCATCTGCTGAGGACAGCTGTCAAAATACGGGCATTTAGGTATAGAGAAAATCTGGCCCCTCACGTACCTATTTTCTATAGTTGTTGTTCCATTAAATGTGTGCTACCCCTCCCTCTGTGGTTCTGGCTTGCTAATGAAAGCAGGTCAGCCTTGAGATTGCTGTACTTGTCCACTAGAAACAAGTTCCTCTCGGTCCCCCTTGTACCTTAAATTTGGTCTGTCTTCATCTATTCCTCACCATTCCCCTCTCAGGTATCTGGAGGCAACTAGCGCCTGGAACAGGGACTCTTGAGACCTGGAGCAGAAGACCCACCAGAGTGGGAAAGGGGAACTCTGAGAAAGGAATCCAGAAGCTGGCTGTTCAAAAAAGTGAAAGTAAATAATAATTGTGGGAAGACTTTTCTTAACTCAGATAATGGCGCAGAATTTGTTGAAAGAGGAACAAAGATATGTGTAGTTGCCGGGTATGCTGTTGAAGCAGACAGAGGTCCAGATCAGTACCCTCTCTCTTTCTGAGATTTTATAGCTGTTATTGTAGTTTTTTCTTAATGTACCATAATAGTGGTCAGCTACCAGTGTAAATGGAAACTGCCAGAAGGGGCCAGTGATTGGAGCCACTTTTTATAGCTTTTATTACTATAGTATTGTTTTTATATATCTTTTGGATATACTTTTCTGCTGGGTGTTTAAGTCCAAGTTAAAGTGAGACCTGTGTTAATCGAAATGAACCTCTTGTTGTGTATCAAGGTCAGTTAAGTCTCCACAGGCATTACTTTTGGAACCACGTACAGAGTCTCTCAGCTCATCTATGAGTGTCAGTCACCAGAATGAGTCATGGTCTTTCTTGACCATGTTGCTTTCTCTGAAAGCATGGAAGACTTTTCCCCTATTGTGACTCACTTTTGGTGCACTTCCCTGTCCACTGGGCACCAGCAATCTCCCTACTCAAGAGGTTGGGCGACTCACCAAAGTTGTAGGATCCTGGAGAAAAGGTTCCCTCATGCCTTGGGTCCTCCTTGACCTTGGTGGGCCAGGGCCAAAATATTGGTGCCTTACTAGCCCAGTTACTTTTCTTGTTTTAGTCTCTAATCTTCAGTTGTTGAACACCTAGTAGAGAAGGTCGGTTACATCAGTATTGCAGAGGGAGCCATGAGTTTATTATAATCTCATCTGAATATCAAGCACTTTAAAATATAAAAAACAACCAGAGGACTGTTCTTTACCAACCACAGTTGTTTTAGTAGCTAAATCTCAGGAGAATGTTAATAGACAATAGTTATAAAGTTTTACAGAGAAAACTTGAAATTGAAAGCCACACACATTATTTCAGCATGACAATAATTATGACATTATCTTTGCAACACACTTAAATTGTCCATCTTAGGATAGAATACCCTTTTTAGTGAACCGTCTCCATCTGATCAGAAGACATTAAACGACACAAAGTAACTCTCACCTAGTTTGTTACCTTTCAACCGGATTACATCCAAGGAGAACTGTCTATAAATGTATCTTAGAAGTTTACAATGTTTAGCCTTTAATTTTTAGTGTGTGATATTGTTTGGACTGCTCAGTGCCTGAGCATATCTGAGTAGTGACACATATAGAACATACTCATCACATAAGTTTTTATTTTTATTTTTTAGTACTAGGAATCAAACTCAGGACCTCATTCTTGCCAGGCAGGTACTGTGACACTGAACTAAAACTCCAGTCCCACATAAGTTTTTAAAAAAACATCACTTGACTGCTAATCTCATGCTGGCTTGATTTGACAAGCAGCTGGCACACTGGAGAAAGGCAGCTATCAATGTAAAAGAAAAGGTTATCACCATAAGCAATCCCGGCTTTATATCTCAGAAGACCTGTACACCCAGAAGGCATGAATACTCTTAGTACACCACAAAATTAGCAAGAATGAGTGTCACAGCTACATGAAAACCTCTGTCTTTTAACTTAGTTTTGAAGCAAGAGCACCTTTTAATACAACCTTGTTGTTTTTATGCACAAAAAACCTAACATTTTGATGATAATCTATGCCAATATATCATAATATTATGTTTAGCCATGTTTATTAGGGTGTGCCCTATAAGACTATGGAAATTAGTGGGGTCCCATTAGTGAACAAATACTGGAGGAAAAATGTTTCCAGGCAGTTATTCCTTTAATCACCAAGGGGAATCCTGCTCAGCAGTTTTCTTAAGCCTAAGGAGTACCAATGTAATTATCTTAACAAATTTTTCAGATGACCTATGAGAACAAGATCATAATAATTAATACTTTATTCTTGAAGAATGAAAGACTCTCAAATTATTGTACACTGACATGCATTACATTTGTAAAACCAGTCGTGACAACATTTTAATCAGCTGGCAACTTGGGTAGAAGTATGTTCTTAACTCTAATGGCATTTATCTAAAAGCTGACTTAAATTTTAGACAAGTATTATAAAAATTTAAAAAGGCAAAATGATGAAAACAAAATGTTCAGCTCAAACAAAGCAGCTGTTAAGTAGTGTAACCCGTCACAAATTGAACAGACAGACAGCCACACATCAGACAATTGTTAACAGACCAGAGTGCATTCAGATGTATTTGGCCAATTTGAATTATAATAACTCTTCTGCAGTTTTTAAGTTTGTAATTATAAATAGGCTAGTCAGGACTTTTTGTTGGTCAATTAATAGAGATCTCTTATAATAAAAATCAGAAGGAATAAAAATGTTTTATACCTAGGAAAGCAAAGATCATTTTTAAAATGGGCCCTAGTCTTATGGTTTATCTTATTGGAATATGTAGTTATACCAGCTTCTCCTTGTTGCTTTGATAGACATAGTTGTTTGATAGTCACAGTTGATAGCCAAAACTGTTGCTTTGATAGCCACATGTCTTCTAAAGGAAGGGACTATTAAAAGTAATTTTAAGCTGGGTGTGGTGGCACATTCTTGTAATCCCAGCTCTCAGGAGGCTGAGGCAGGAGGCAGGAGGATCTTTGCAAGTTTGAGACCAGCCTGGGCAACAAAGTGAACTCAAGGTCAGCCCAAACTGCATAGAGAGACCCTGTCTCAAAAAACCACACACACACAAAAGTAATTTTAACTATTTCCAGGGGCATGTACAGATCAGTTTCGGGTCTAGAAACAGACTAGGTGGCACATTTTGAAGCTAAGTATGAATTCCAGACAGAGGGGAAAGAAAGCCTGCCAAGGTTCCAATGTGCCCTGCTGCAGATGTCTATCTATGACAGTTTTTCCCCATTTTGAAAAGAAAGAAGGGGAAAGAAATCACTCCTGGAGCTAGGGATATAGCTCAGTGGCACAGTCCTTGCCTGGCAAGTGAAAGGTTGTGAGTTTGGTCCCTGGTACCAAAAAACAAAACAAAGCAAAAAAAAAAAAAACAAACCTCAAACCACCCCTGTTTATCCCTCTTGCTCTGTGCCCAGTCTAAGGCATCCCTTAGACTTCACCCCATCCATTGCCAGAAGTGGCAGGCTAGCGTGCAAGGAAGTGCCAGAGCTGGGTTAGCTGTTCTTACCATGCAACTGGGGCCCCTTCCTTGTGATCCTGTGACTTTTGGACCATACTTAGCTATAGGCCTTCCTTTTTCAGAGCCTCAGTTAGCATCATAACTTAAAGAATAGTGGCCATCCTGGCAAGATGTTCTGAGGAGAAATCTTGATAAGAAAGGTGGTCATCTGGGAACTGGGGCTATGCCTATTCTTTGATACCTGTTTCTGTTTAAAACTGTTATTAAACTCATAAGGTCACCTAGGAATTTTTTGGTCCATCAATCAACTTATCTGTGCTATAAAAACCAGTCAGAATCATTCTTGAGAGGGAAAGAGAAGAGTTTGGCCTAAGGACTAAAAGGCAGGTAAATTTGAACTAAACATTCTTGGAGAGTTTTAGGATTAAATTTAGACCAGTTTTCTTTTTTAATATGGCCTGGAGATAAGTAGAGGTCAGATTCATTCTGGGAGGGTGTCAGGGAGGGGAAACACCATTCTGGAAACTTGGTCCTGAAATTGAGGAGTTATAGAGGAGAAATGTCTTGAACCAAACACTGTTGCAAAGTGCATTTTACAGGTATGGCAGAGGAGAAGGAACAGAAGAGTGACTCTAAGTATGGCACAAGAACTAAATCCTAATCATCTCAGGCATAGAAAGACAATTAAGATCAAGAACTTTCTCCGTGTTGGTCTCTAATCCTTAGCAAAACATGCCTCCAGAGACAAAAGCTATGATTGACTCCAACTGCATTGCCAAGCAGAAAATTAAATCAATAATCAAAGAACATGAATGGTTGCTTTTTAACCTTTTGAAAGAGAGTGAGAGATAAAATGAAAGTGCTTCAACTACATTGTTTTAGGGTTTACTTTCTAAAAAATGACTCTGAACCAAAAATTTCTAAAATCTTAGCCTGCAAAAGAGATCTATCACCTTCAGGGACGAGTAAGACTCCAGAAGAAATCTTGGCCCTAGAATAAAGAGGTCTTTGGGACATTTGGGGTTCTCTACGTAGTCACCTAGGTAATTTCCCTCCACAGCCGTGCTGGCTAGGTTGGCTAGGCTCTGCTTAAATCCACTCTGAAAATATGTATCCCCAGGTATCAGTAGCCTGTACTTCAGAAAATCTGAGTTTGTACCCATTGTCTTTCTTTAGAAGTTGGTATTTGATTTAAGCATAACATTACATTTCCCCAGTCTAGTTTATAGGTCTGAGTAAGTCCTCTAGAGACCTCAATGTATTTATCAGGGTCACCTGAGAACTTTGCTAGATCTTCTTAGTCTGTTTTAGGTCACTGAGAGAAAAAGACCTATGAACACAGGTTGTTCCAAATCTCCCATTTTCTTCCTGTAAGGGATACTGTACTTGAGGAACTTAAACAAAATCAGGAAATGATGGATACAGCCTCATGGAAGCTTTAACTATGGCACGTCTCACACTAATAGTGGGCAAGGCTTTTATTGAAATTGTCTTGGAAACCTCATCCTCAGGTTTCAAAGATCCAGGAAGAGTAGGCTTAGTCTCAGTGATAGTGGATCCCTTAAGGGTTATATGTAGGATTTTCCTGTAGTTTACATTGAATACAAATAAGAATTAGTTTGTAATGAAAAGAAATTCTGAACAGGGCAATTTTGACCATTTTTCTTCTTTCGTACAGTACAATACTAGTTGTGAAATAGCATCATAATCAATACTTCCTCTACATTCTATCATGGCTCTAGGGGTAGGCAAGCCATGCATGCATGTGGGAAAATAGTGAACTGCTCTTTTTTTCTTTTCTTTTTTCTTGGTACTGGGGATTGAACTCACAAACTCATGCTCGCCAGGCAGGTGCTTATGCCCCTGAGCTAAATCCCTGGCCCCTCTTTTTCAATATGTGAGGATTGAACCTCCACTAGTGTTGAAGAATACATTCCAGGGGCTGGGAATTGCAGCAGAGTGCTACAGTGCCTGATTAGCATGCATAAGGTTCTGGGTTCAGTCCTCAGTACCACAAAAGCAAACAACAAAAACAAGAATACATTCCAAAGGAGTAAAATATTTTTACATTGAACACCCTAGAAAAATGCAAAAAGAAAAAATCAGCATCCCTTTAATTTCCATTTGATTGCAGTACCCCCAAGGCCTCCCCTGAGTTGATACCACTCCAGGGCAGGTGGCAGCTGTCTGAAAACCTAGAAAATGAATCCAATAAATCCAACCAGATTATTCATTCACCATTGTACTGGTGGACTACCTTATCTTCCCAGGTAACTCATATCTTTACTTAGGTAGGTGATTTTAAAAACACAATTACAACTGATTTCAGCAATAAGGGTCATGTTTAAATAAGGAAGCATTGGTTGGTACTTAACCACTGTTTTCTAGTTGTTCTAGAGTGAGGGGAAATACCAAAGACTGAGTTGGAAGTAGTTGGAGCACTTCTCAGTCTACAAGAAGTCACCTTTAGAGACAGAGTCAGGTAAAAATAGCACAACATTCCATTGACCATTGGCTTCAGTGGGGATTCATCAGAAAGTGGTGCAGAGACCTGGCTTCTGCTTTAAGAGTGGCAGCTGCTCTAGGAGCATTTAACTAGTTAGCAGAATGATCACTGCTTGTTAAAGTTCTATAAGGGCCAGGGGAAAGCCTGAGTTAAATAAAAAGACAAAAAGAAATATAAGACATATTTTACTACATTTCATGTCAAAGTCCACTAGGGGGTGCTTTAATACTACTTTGGCCTACCCTGTGGTCTAACAAGTGAAGCAAGGAACATCAGTAAATTCAGCAAATACTCAAAGTGCAGTAAACACAAAACAGGAATAAAATGTCCAATTAAAGAAGCATCATAACCTTCCCATGTTCTCAACTTATTTATTATCATTTTAACAAAAGACAAAGCATAAAGGACAGAAGGCCAAAGCAATTGCCAAAGACTAAGCATAAAATGCAAGGATGACAATTCTTTTTTATCATTTAAACAAAATAACAAAACAAAATAATAGGAGAGTAGCAATAGTTAATACATTGTATATTGTTATCTTCAAAGTACTCAGAGTACAAGATATAGGTATGAAAAATAGCCCAAAAGATATTAGCACAAATTTTTCTTTTCATTGAACTAAAGAAAACTAGTAGTATAACTATTTTAACTGTCTTGTTAAACTAAAGAAATCTAGTAGTATAACTATTTTAACTATCTTGTTTCCTTTTGCCTTCCTTCCTTTCTCCTTTCCTCCACCCCAGTTTCTTTTTCCTTTTGAGTAGTTTCTTCCCACGGTACAATATCTGTTGTACATTTTGGACTATATTTACTCTTCTGGATGCTGACACTAGGATGCCAATATGATGTTTACATATGTGAGTCTGATATATTTTACTTATGAGTATGGTCTCAAGTTGCATTCATTTACTATAAAAGTCTCAAGTTTATCTTTCTTTATGGTTGAGTAGTACTCCATTATATAAAAAGACTACACATTTTTTAATCTATTCCTCAGCTGATAAGCATTTGCATTGTTTCCAAGATGTAGCTATTACAAATTGTGCTGTTATAAATATGGGTGCACATATATCACTGTGGTATGATGTTTTTAATGCTTCTGGGAAGATACCCAGAAGGGGAATATCTGGGCCAAATAGGACCTCTATTCCTAGTTTTTTGAGGAATCTCCATACTGATTTCCACAGTGGTTGCACCAGTCTACACTCTCATTAACAGTGGAGAAGGCTGTGAAGAAGAAAAATCTCCGCAGTTTCTCCAGCACTTGTTATTGGTTGATTTCTTGATGATAGCCATTCTTTCTCGGGTGAGATGGAATCTCAGTGTCATTTTAATTTGCATCTCTTGGATGACCAATAATGTTAAACATTTTTTCATATATTTATTTGCCATTTGTATTTTTTCATCTAAGAAGTATTTATCTCAGATGACCATTATTGGATTGGATCTTTGAATTTGGGGGGTTTGATTTTATTTATTTTTTTTTGCAGCACTGGGGATCAAACTCATGACCTCATGCTTGTCAGGCAGGTGCTTACA
>RJWT010036819.1:0-13195 GCA_004365215.1 Cuniculus paca | reverse complement strand
GATTTAAGAACATAGACTCTAGAGATTCAATCCCCTGAGTTTGAATATTGGATTAAGGAGCTTATTCCTCATTAATTGGGCATACCTGGGTCAATTATGGAAAGTCCCATGTCTTGTTTTTTTCCCAACTAGGGAAAAACAGTATTAAAAGTATTTAATCCTCCTGGGTTTTTACAAGAAGTAAACATTTTGACTAAACATATGCAAAACGTGTGAAATACTGTAATATATGTATTTCTCACTATAATTAGTCTAATGAGATATATATGCTAAGCCAAGTTGCTTAAAACTTTTAGTTTACTTTTGTAATGCTCCTACTACATTAGTGTGTTATATCAGTAGTTTCCTCTGAGCCATCAACACTCCAAGGTCTGGGTCTCAGCAAAGTGTATTGAGGAATCAAACTAGATAGTCTTGATTGTCTCTCTCGCCCAGGAAATAACTGTATCTTTCTGAGATCCCACACTGTTTAGATCATAAGACAATGATAAAGTATAAGTATGTAATTGTTTAACATTAATGCATTTTCTCTAACACTATGTTTCTCAACAGAAAATTAAGAAAATTGTCTTAGCTTTATTCAGAATACCTGTATTATGAACAGCAATTCTTTATCACCAGTTATGATTAACAGGAACATTATTCTGTTTTCTTGCTGAGTAAAATTGCATGTTTCATGTTCACAACTTATAGTGATCACAATGCAGAGTGTATTCCAGAGGAGTGAGTTTTCTGTACAATAAAAATTTAAGCACTTAGACCATCAGCTTCATCAATGAAACACCAAGTGAGTTAGTCAGACATTTTGGCCACACCACTTCACATCGTGGGACACTGGTGTCACAGTAACCACTGCAGCAACAGCCCTGTGTGGACAGATAGGAGTCAGTGATGATGGCTATCTTAGTGCATTTGTACTACTACAGTAAATCATCATAGACTGAATGACTCATACGCAACAGATACATATATATTGTATAGTTCTGGGTGTTGGAAAGTTCAAGTTGAAAGCAAGATCAAATTCATTGTTTATAAGAGCTGGACTCCTCACAGATGGCTTCCTTTTCACTTACAACCTCATGTGGCTGAAGGGCCAAGGATTACTTTGGGATCTATTTTATAAAATTACTGATCAATTTGTGAGGGCTGTGTGCACATTATTGAATTACCTCCCCATGCCTTCACCTGTTAATGCTATCATTTGTGGATTAGGATTCTAATGTATGAATGCTGACAGCAGAGAGGAGAGAACATAAGTATTCGTGCCATAGCAAAAGCTTCTTGCTTCATTTCTATAGCCCTGAATTACAGTTGTGCCCTGGGGCTTGTTTCTATCATATTAGATGCCACAGAACTGCTTGCTTTCTCCTCACCCACAAGCTAGAATGCTTTCTTTGCTGTGTAATATGTATTTAGGACACACTTTGGTCTGAGACTTTCTTTGTTGAGATACTCAGACTGACAATGAAGGGGTACATTATACTAAATATTAAGGAATTTGAAACTTTTGAGCTGGAAGAATTTTTGAGCTGTCCACCTTTAGGAATTTTGCTCAAGTTGTCTGAATTTCAATATCCTTTCTTACTAGATGGAATGGAAGTAACAAGACTCATTTCACAGAACACTGACAAATTGGAGAGGAAAGAATTGGCAAAATTCCTAGTAGGTGCTTTCAAATATAGTAAAAGTACAATGAGTATGATCTACTATTTAAGCAGCAATTAACAATTATTCTTCTGCCTTTATTTTCTGAGTAACTAAAATATATTATTTGGAAAGAACACCTGTAAACCAAATGGACTTTGTGCTTTTAAATCTACACAAATACAATGAAATAATTTTTTTAGAGAAAAAATAAAAATAATAAAACAGAGTTTCAAAGCCAGTTACTTGTGCTGAGAAAATTTTCAAGGAAAGAGTGATTAAAAAGCATATACACATATAAAGGTAAGAAAATCTGTGAAATAGCCTTTTAAAATTTTTCAGATTGCCTACATGTCCTCAGGTAGTGTTTCATAGGTCCTACAATGAAGATAAAATAACAAAATTTTTGTAAAACATTTTAGATAGTAATGTTATACATGCTCAATGCTTATTATGATTGAATAATGGTTCAATAAAACTAAAATTATGCTAATTTCATTTAATCCATTTTAGTATCATTTTGTTCTAAAGAGTATTAAAACAATGGATAAGCTAGGTGTGGTGGTGAATGCCTGTAATCCCAGCACCCTGGACGCTGAGACAGGAGAATTGTTGTGAGTTCGAGACCAGACTGGGCTGGTGAGCTCAAGGCCAGCTTGAACTACATAAGGAGACCCTGTCCCAAAAAGACCAGAAAAAAAGAGGGGAGGGATAAAATTATGAGAATTTATGCATAAGACTGAGTACAATAGTGTGAAACATTTAATACATAATATTATTACATTATTCGAAATAACAACCAGCATGAACATATGGAGAAGTATAAAATATGCAAATAGTCTCATGTAGTATGTAGCTGTGGTAAACTACTTTAGTTACCATTAACTGGGAGATTATCTTCTGCCAAGATTGTGCTCTATTCTTTGTTTATGCTAATGATGAAAATCCTAAGAAAGTATTAAAAAAGATATTAAAACCATTGTGGTGGGTTAACTAAGGGTCAATCTGTAACATGCAGCTGAACTGTAACGGCATGGTGTTGAATGTGAAGGCCAACCTGAGGATTGCTGCCAACAGCATAAAAAGAGAACTGGAGGGGAAGATGTGTGCTGTTGAGTCTTCTGGAGAAGTTTGTCATGCTGGCTTTCCTGATATGAACTTACTGTTCTCATCAGAGGAGCTGGTCCTCGCTCACTAAGTGGTACTCCTTGGGGATGTTTTGTCCTTACTTGGACCTTCGCTTCCTCGCTCCAGAGCAGAATACCACTGGTGCAGACTTTCTAGCTTCTACCACTGACCTTTGGGCCTTCCCAGTGCAGATCAGTGAAACAGACTTGCATGAGACATTGTTCTGGGCTCTAGACCTCCAGCTGGACTCATGGAGGACACTTTCATGCACTCTAGATCTTCAGATAGACTCTTGCAGGGCATTGCTGTGGGATTAAGACCCTCAGTTGGATTCTTTGGGTCTCTAGTGTGTGAACTAATTTCTCGCACTCTTGCATTTGAGTCTTGGGGTGAATATTATAAAATAATCCTATAAACTATGTGTCCTTTATGATACCTTCACCCTTGTAAATCTTGACTACAATCTACAGTTAATAGGTTATTAGTCATGAAGTACAACCAGATGAACAATTTTTTCAAGATCAAATAGTAGGTTTATATTAGAATGCAATAGAAAATTTCTGACCCTACAGCACATATGTTTAATCGTTTAAATTAGAAAACATGAAAGAAAGAATAGAAAAAGTTCAAGGAAGAAATGAAGGAAGGAAAGAAGGACAATATAAAGGAAGGAGTCTGTAAAAGGAAAAAGAAAAATTAAATTCAGGTGGGTTGAATTCAATTTCTTTCACGTAAGATCCATCTTTTTTTGTCTGAAAGAGATAATCTATAGACAAAGAGACATTCATTTTTGTGACAATTTAAGTAGGTGGTACTTTAGTTTTAACTGACTTCCTGCATTTTATGGCACTTTTATCTGTCGATTTATTATTTTGCCTCTTTGCTTTCCCTTTACCCCATTTATTGAAGTTCTTTATGTCAATTTTTATAGATTGTCTTCATTAAAAATGGCAATTTGGAATTAATAATAGTAAAACTTCATCTAATTTGTGAGGGGTAATTAGGAGTGAAGTTTGACTTAAATTTACACTAACATGGATTATAAGTAGTCTCATAAATGATTACATGTGAATTATCCTTATGAGTTTTTTCATAACTTGGGTTTGCTATTGAAGTCAATTGTTATACTACAT
This sequence comes from Cuniculus paca, assembly GCA_004365215.1. Lineage (NCBI taxonomy): Eukaryota > Metazoa > Chordata > Mammalia > Rodentia > Cuniculidae > Cuniculus > Cuniculus paca. Next base: position 9,290 of record RJWT010036819.1, on the reverse strand, counting down.
ATAATATTTGCCCAAAACATTCTAAACTGTATACCTCAAGGAAACTACTGTTGTCAAATATTTTAAATATAACTTTTGTTTTAATGATACACAATATTGCATTCTAATTAAGCAGAGAATACTTTTTATGAAATATTACATACACAGTAATACCTTGGTTCGCAAACACATTTGTTTGCAAACAGTTCGATTCTCAAAAGTGTTCAGAAAAATTTGCTTCCGTTCACAAACTCCACATTGGGTGGCAAGCACAAACATAGCCATCTTTCCCACACAAACAGAACGCAGTCATCTTATCCAAAATGGTAAAACAAATAAGTTCAGTTTGTGAACCCAGGTACCACTGTATATGATAAAAAATACAGAAAGATTACACAGTAATCAAATCAGAGAGAACTAGAGCTATACACGGCCACAAACAACATTGTTTCCAAACATGTTGATAATAAAACAAGTATTTCCCTTGAAACAATTAATAAATATAAATTCTGTATTTAGGTATGATCATAGAAAAAAATAAAGATTTGGTATTTAGAGCTGTCAAACAAAATTACATCAGATATCAATGTTATTGGCTGCATACTGTGCTTTCTGCACTCAAAATAATCAAAATAGTTTATATTGTCATTTTAGTAAAACAATTAGGCATTTATATAACCCACCATATATACTTTAGATTTTGTTGAAGTAAAACATATAAGCAGAATATGCAGGATTATATCAGTTTAGTATCTTCTCCAAATGTCAACATCTCTGAAATTGAGGTGATTCTTTTGATCTAAACCACACTGCTGTGGTGTACTGATATTTTTTCCTTCATTTTGGTGATCATTTTAGAGCAGAAAGTGAAGAAGCATGGGTGGAATCAGGCATAGCTATAAAGGAGAACTTTCAAATAATCTATGGAAAAAATGATCACAATTTAGACCAACTGACAATAAATACTAATATTCCAATTACACTTATGAAGTTACATTTCAAAATACTGTGCATCTTCACTACTCAGAGTATCTGTACTTACGAATCTGCCTACTTACTAAAACTTATTTGTAAACCCCAAATCAATCTTTTCATGGTACTCTCTTGGACTTTCATGGCATATACCAACTAGGGAGAAATTAGTTGCCTAACATGTATGTTTCCAGGTGAGATCAAACATGATGCATTGGTTTCTTGTGTCAAGTGTCACACAGTTGGAAAGTCTCCTTTCCACAGTGTATTTAATGCTGTAGTTTTCACATTTTCAGGCTTTTCATTTAAGATTCTGGTGTGTAAAATAAACCCTAGGCATAGGGATGAAGAACTGCATGGCACTACTAACTGAACGAAGTCTGTGTTATAAATTTTGGACAAAAGACCTGATGGAGGAGCATTGCTCAGGCATGAGGTATAAGGCTATTGGGTGTTCAGTTCAATGATAATGAATTAGCATTATGTTGTAGTTAAAGCGAGCTTTAACAGAAGCAAACATCCAAGGTGATAAATTCATCAACTGACAAAACTATTGTCAACGGAAGTTTACAGAAATCTCATTCTGCACTTTTTTTAGATGCAGTGATTTGACACTTTATAGAACTATTGTAAAAAACAAGAATTCGCTCTCTTCTTACTTCATGTGGAGTAGGAGGAAAAGAATGAGAAGCACTTATTCCAAGGGTCATGTTATAAAACGAAGTGGTACAGTTGTCACCCACCATTATGAAGTTTGATGGTATGAAGCTTGTTTGAAAATTAAAAGCAAGAGTTTAGTTTTGTCATGTTTTGTGGTGGTGGTTATAAAAAATTATATAAACAAATAGGGAATTTTGGGTTGTAGAGCACTTGACTGAAGTTGTGAGCTGTGCATTCATCAAAACAAGAATGGATTGCAAAGATCAAATCTGGATAGAATAATGATAGAAAGGACTGAATACAATTGAAAAAGAAAAAAAAGTCAAAGAAAGTTTAGAGGACTTAAAATATTAACTTAAATTTTGTCACAGTCAGAATGAAAGAAAAAACAATCAAAAGAGACTGAAATGGAGCAATCAGACACAATAAAAGCAAATAGAATTTGATGTCTTGGAAGTCAAATTAAAAAAAGTAACAAAAAGAAAATAAGTCACTGCTGTGTGTTAAATCAGGAAAAGTGAGGACACATAATTGCCTATTGGATTTAGTAGAATTAAAGCATTTCTCATCTGTTATATATACAGATTGGAATGTGTTCAAGACAGAATAAAGAAAATTATACAGAATTTTATAATGAAAAAGAAAAAAACAAAATTAGAGTTACAAGCTAAAAGGGGTGAAAGAAATGTCTTATGTGTGTTGATTTTAGAGGAAGGAGAAAAATCATGTTTGCATGCTGATGGAAAACATTATGAAGAGTTGTTTAAAAAGCAATGATGTAAGAAACACACAGAGGATTCCTTTGCAATATCTTTAAGTAAATGAGTAAGGCTGCAGAATTTAGATTTATCACCATCTTTAACAGTGAATGAAACAGAATAAAAGATAGGTCTGTGGTCTGTAATGAGTACAATGGACATATATTAAAATATATTTAAATTTAAATCTAAATTTAAGTTCGAAGCATTTTTCACTCATCTTTAATGACACAAATGCTGATTTGGAGTAAGCAAAGTTGGATCTCACTAAGTGTGTGACTTTGCCAAGAGTGATGATGTTAATAGAAAGAGATTTGAAGAAACTGCTGAGGAGTAATTGTGATGTAACCATGTACCATAGTCTGATGTACCTTGAAAATATGCTCTGTAAACCTTACAACTTACTGCGAGTGTGAGTTCAAAGCAGGGGAAATGTGGGGATGGAAATAGAAAGTGGATTAGGAAATAAGTATAAGGAAATTGAAGTTATGTTACCTGTTCCAACTGGTAACTACTGAAGAGGACTCCTAATGTCACCAAGAAAAGAGCTTCAGTTGACCCTGGGATAGAAGAGAGAAATTTTATCATTTTTACACAGGTCTGACTGGATTGCAAAATTCCCTGCATCTGCTGAATAACTGATATTCCGTGCAGCAGAGTCCATGGTAAATGGGTACCTTACTAACAAAGGAACTTTCTGGGAGTGGTTGGTGTACATCTGTTGCTTCTAAGGAAGCTCAGGAGGAGATTCAGAAGATGAATTCTGCCTGGACATCTTAGTGATACCATGTCTAAACATATAATTTACAGCAGGATTAGAGTTGTTAATAAATGATAGAATGCTTGCCATGCATACACAAGGTCCTGGGGTTCATATCAAGCCTACTACATATCTTTTTGACTCTGTTTGACTTAATTATATAAAATAAAGAGATTATGTTAGATTTTATCAATTCAAATGATTAATGTATTAGCATTTTGTTGCTGAGACAAAATGCTTGATACATGCAAACTAAAAGAAGAAAGGTTTATTTCAATCATAGTTTCAGAGGGTTCAGTACATGGTTTATTGTCTTCAAAGAAGAAATGGGGTAGAGTAAGGGGTTGCCAAACTAATGGCATCCTGGAAGAAGAGTGAGATAAGGGAGGATTCGGAACAACAACATGGTTAGTTCCCCAGTGATACGCCTATTCTATACATGTCCCACTCCCTAACAGTGCATTAAGCTGTGAACTAGCTGGTGAATTAATCTACTAAGGAGAATGATCCAATCATCTCTTAAAAGTCCAACTTATGAAAATATGAGAATTTTAGGGAACACTTTAAATTTAAACCATAACAACTGGGATTTAAATAAAAGTAATAGCTAAAGTCAAATAATTTAATATGAAACAAAATTTCAAATTTACATCAAATATATATTCAGTAAAAGAAAACAATCTTCTTATTATAATTTATTTTAAATTTTTATTAACATCTGTTTGCCATATGTAATTATTACATTCATCATGGAAAGTAGACATGTGCATAGAACACACCTTAATTTTTTTTAATGTACCCTTTCTCTCCCTTCTCTTCCTACTTAATAACTTACAAAATATGTAGAGAACAGAGCATCTTAAAATCAGCCTTGCTGTAGGTATAATTTATAGTTGTATAACTGAATACCTTGACTGTTGTTTTACTTTAAGACTGCAGGACTTACACACACACAAAAAAATGACAAGAGAATGGAAGGGAAGGGTAGGGAAGGGAAGGGAAGGGAAGGGAAGAGAAGAGAAGAGAAGAGAAGAGAAGAGAAGAGAAGAGAAGAGAAGAGAAGAGAAGCCCAAAATCTGAAAAGCAAAATCTGGGAAAAATAATTAAATTTTTTAAAAAAGAAAGTTATTTTAAAATGTAATATTTAAATGAATAAAAATTAAAATAAGACACCTTCTTAGCTTTGTCCTCAAATTTTCCAAGATAAAAATATATTAGTTTTAGTTTATGTGAAATGTGTTGTAAATTGACACACAATATGTAAGAGAAAAAATTTAAAATATACCCAAAACCTTATACTTTTCATAAGGAAATGTGGTAACATATACACTATTTCCTTTTAAAGATTATTTATCTCTTTTTGCATTTGCTAGAAGAAAATTTCAAAATGCCAACATATTTAATAATATCAAATTGGGTTATCAACAGGCAGGAAAACTTTATGATCCTACCACTCCTATCGCTCAAGAAACTATAAGGGTTTTAGAAGGTCTGTGCTATGAATGGGAAATAAACAACTGGATACAAAGACAAAAATGTAATTTTTGTATTGTAAATCCCAACATCACATCTCCTAAGTAGTTCTTCTATGTCCTGAGCATATGTTAAACAATACTATGTTAAACTGAAGCAAGCAATACAAAATTAAGCATTACTTAATAATATTTGAGGAAAATATTTCAAAAATTTCTATAGAGTTTTGAGGGACAAAGTACACATACAAAGGTGACAAAAGAACAGATAATTAAGAACATATATACATAAAATCACATATATATGATTAATGAGAAATATAAGGAGAAAAACAAAAGTGAATATAAAAATAAATAGTCAAAAACATGATGCTTCCTATTTTTTAGGCATCAGGACAATAGCCATGCAAGGAGATATTTCAAAAAATTTCATAAAGTCACTGATGAGACCTAATAGTGAAATACTATAATGTTTAAGTAAACTGTATACTTTGATGCCAAAATGTACTTAGGCATGATTTTCTTTTGGTCAAATCACTTAGAGATTTAATAAATACAATTTCTATGTCAAGAAAAGAAACTATATCAGTTCAATTTAGAGTAAGTGAAGTGTTTCTATGATTTCAAATAAAAATGATATTTACTTTTTATAGAGAATATTTTTAATACTACATCTTTTTCAGAATAGTGACTTATATAAAAAATAAGAAAACAGTCTAATATAGAAAAATTCCCCCAAGAAGAAATTAAAAGAAAGATGCTAAATAAGGTCCACACATTGAGTACAATGAATTTGTTAATCAATGAATAATATGATGATTTTAAGCTCAAGTATGTTAAAATTATTAAATAAATGGTCTGTGGTGTTAAATATGCAAATATTAATTTCAAAATCATAATATTTCTCCCTTAATATTATCCTCTATTCCAGTGTAATTTATAGTAAACCAAATGTAATATATATTTTTATACTTTTCACCTGTTACATAATTATTATAGGTATTCAAAAATAAATAAGAATAAAACACATTGATTAGTTTATGTCATAGTATTAATTTGCTACTTATATTCATGTTCTTCTAATTGACTAACATATGCTAGTCAAATGACTAAATGATTTTTCGTGCATTGTGAAGCACACACGTGCAATTTGTCAATACTGAGATTTATATATTATATGAAAATTAAATGGGGCTTATATTTGTTGGTGCTTAAGATTCCATATTAGATTGGGTCTCACAGGATTTTAATTATTTATGTTGTAAAATACATTCTAAAGCCTACTTTGAATGATAGACTTCTTTTTCAATTCTTAACTCTTCGAATTGAGTTTGCTTGTGCAAATGCCCCGGTTTATTTATTTTAAGGCATTTTATGGTCATAATTGACCATAAACACTGTCTGTTTGAGATTTTCTAGTCTTAAGCATTGTACTGAATTTTGTGTGAGGAGAAAGAGAATCAATCCAGTAATAATATGTAGTGAATCTCCCAATAACTTGGAGAAAATGAACTACGGAATTCTACTGAATTTGCTACCAGTAAGAAAGAGAATTTATAGTTATCCTAAATTTGAATTTTTTGGGTTGTTGCACATGCTTCTTATATCAAAATGGTCTAATTTTTGTCAAATGATGTGTGTCCACTGATGTCTAGGTTCTGAAGGCTGTAAGGATTCCCTTTGTTCTTAAATTCGTGGATCATGAATAAAGACAGGCTTTCACTACCTATCTCCATATCACAATCACTCTTCACTCATCTCTTGTTGGGAGCTGTTGAAGCTGGAAATTGACCACACATTAAGGGCTGCAGCTTGGCCAGGACATGACCCTACCAAAAACAGAGTGCCCAGAGCAAACCATGTGAAGAAATTGCTACAGCCCAGAAAAACACCAACCCCCTAGACAATCCGAGCAATGGTTGGTAGGCAATGGGATTGAAATTGACATCATCCTTCCAAGTATAAAAATAAACATGCTACATTGGTTGAGTAGTCCCTTTTCTCCCATTAGGAGGGTGAGGCCTCCAGCTGATCCCAGCTTTGTCTGTTCTTTATTTTCTCATCCTCTCATGGTCCTTCAGCCCAAGAACCTTAAGAACCACATGGGTCACGGCAGGCTCTACTGTGTGATGATATGTTGCTTTCAAATATTAGGGTTGTATCTTTGATTTTCAAGATCTACAGTGATGTGCCACACTGAATTATGTGTATTACAATCTCATACAACAGTGGGACCTCATCAAAGGGAGAGAGTGGGCCACCATCTCTCACCACCTAAAATACCTAGAGATGTACAAGTTAGCAATGTGAAAATATTTCCATACTTAAGTTGAACTCATTTCATATTTTGATATTTTTTCTCTTGGGGCACTGTGTCATCTACTTTAACTAGATAAAAGGAAGAAGATGAGATAAGTTAACATGAAAGAGTTGTATAAATTAAACACCACAGATTTTCAACTCTTTCCAAAATAATTATATTTGCTCTTAAATAATGATTTCTTAAAACAAAATGTCAAAATCTCAGTATTAACATTTTATTTGTTGCATCCACATTAGAAAGAAAAAATGTATCATGGGGTACTGAGAGGTTTCTGCACTAGTATAAATTACTGGACATTATGGCGGTGATCTACCCTGACCAGGACATGACTGTACCAAAAACATACAGTGCCCAGGGCAAGCCACGTGAAGAAATTGCTGCAGTCCAGAAAAACATCCTCTCTCCCTTTCAGCTCTAATTACAACTTCCTCTTTCTTTTCCCAAGCACCAAGATAATTCAATTCAGTTTCTCGCACGACATCAATGCCCGCCCCAAGCTCCAGTTCCAGTCAGAGGTCATATAATCCCTGTTTACCTCTATATCCGGTAGAGGAGATAGCTCAACCACACAAGTTGTACACTCTTCTCTGTCCTCAGTAAAAGGCGTTTTTCCCTTTTTTTTTCCCTTTTTTCTGCTTCTTTATTGCACTGGAATACCTAACAGATACAGACACTGCTATCAATATAATTAAAAGGTCAATAATTCAGAGTCAGTGGTCTGTCTTAGATATCGTATCTAATAACTAATTACATTTTGATAACTTATTCAAATCAGGGCATTTTTTTTAAAAAATGCATTTAGAAAGGTTCCTTGGGGATTTACATTCCTGATGGTAGCAGAGCAATGAGAGTTTGAAATCTATGGACTATCGTGGAAAATTGCATGTATGTTTAAATAAAATACATTACACTAAAAGACACACTGACATTAATCACTCTTAAAATACTCTTCTTACTTTAGTCACACTTATCTCATCATTCTTGACACTTTTTGAAGCAGTCATGGAAGTCTTCTTTCATGATTATCTTTAGTTGCTGTGTCCTGGATGCCTAAATGTTCTGAATTGAATCAAAACATTTACCTTTTACAGTCATTTTGACTTTGAAGAGCCACCAGTCTCAGAGTGCCAGGTCTAGTGAACATAGTGAATGGACGTCACATTTTTAAAAATCTGACTTTCCATTGAATGGCCCAGGGCAGCAGCATTCACTGTAATTTTTGATCAGCTGGTGTATAATTTTCCATTAAAAAACCTATTTCACTCCTCAACAAATCTTTTTTACTACATATTGTATCATGTTTTGTTGTTTTAGACTTGAGCTTCAAAACAGCCTATCATTTACCAGGGTGAGTTGCTGAAGAATATCCTGAACAATTCCCTGAGGGAGCAATTATAATTGTTTCAGGAGGATAAGACTAGAAAAAGTATGCATGTCACAGGTCACATTAAATACAGCATTGTCCATCCGGGTGTTGGAAGATAACTGTGGGGAAATTGGAGATACAATTTCAGCTATATTTGCAGTTATTGATTTAAGCCATTGGTTTTGAATAGAAATGTTCAATTTGGGTTGAAATGCCCAAGAGGCAGCCCGTTTTCTTAGCCAACCCTTAACTCCATCTCCACAGCTTCAGCATAGTGGGCTAAAAAAGTTCAAACACTTTTTTGGTTACCATTAAGTGACAGCTCTCCCTTTTTAACCTCTTCAGCCAAGCAACCTACAGTCATCTGTAAAACATGAAAATAAAGTTCCTCTTAATGCTTAAGACATCTGTCTGCACATTTAGCAAGCAAGCTTCCCTGAATTCCTGGCGGCAAAGACATGAGTAGAATACTTCCAAAAACTCTTCTGATTATAACTTTCCCTCAAACTAATCAATACAGCAATGTAAGTAGTAGTTCATTCTGAAATACGCTATTGTGAGTGTCACTTCATGAGAAAAGTCATGTTGCTGGTTTAGAAATGGAAAAGGAAAATAATTCCCACAAACTATTCTGCTATTTTTGGCCAGATGTGATGGAAACCAAGCACTCAGGAGGCTGAGATAGGAGAATCACCATGAGTTTGAAGCCATCTTGGGCTACAGTCTGAACTAAATAGCAAAACCCTGTTCAAAGAAAATTATTCTGCTATTTTTCATATACACAATTATAACTTATGGTTATCATTTTTGCCTCCTCTGGAATCATTCTCTTCTTTTGACTTTAACAAATTTATTTTAGGCATTAAGAAAACAGTTGAAAAAAATGAAAATGATAAAATTGTTTATTGCTAGGGATTTAGCTTAGTGGCCTAAGTGCCTGCCTGGCAAGCACAAGGTTGTGAGTTTGATCTCTGGTGCTGCAAAAAAAGGAAAGAAAAGA
>RJWT010036817.1:0-13184 GCA_004365215.1 Cuniculus paca | reverse complement strand
GGGATCAAACTCACAATCTCGTGCTTGCCAAGCAGGTGCTTGTGCTGCTGAGCTAAACCCTTGGCCCTAAAATTCTATTTCTGGAAATATTTTTTCTTTTAGATTCAGAGACATCATAGACTTTTGTTTTTCCTCATCATGACCAATCATTTTCACTTTTAAAATTTCCTTTACTAGAATTTCCTGTTCTCCTTGGCCTCAATTTTTTTTTTAAGACAGGATCTCACTGTATAGTCCAGGTTGGCCTTGAACTCTTGGCATCCTTCCTGCCTCAACCTCCTGTGTGCTGGGTTTAGAGGCATGCAGTACCATGCCTGGCATTTGGTCTAGAAATTTTCAAATGCCCCAAAGATTGATCTTCATGGAAATGGAAGGTTTCTTTACTACTACAGCATAGAACTCTGGACTCTGTGCATCCAGATCCCTCAGCTCCTGGCAGGAGAACATTTCCATCAGGGATATAACAGGCACCAATTCAGCTATAAACTTCTGGGCTTCTATGTCCAAGGGCCAGACAGTGAGATGAGGATCATCATTTTGTAGTAGAGCTACCTAATCATCAGGAGGGCATGTTGGATGTGTGCAGAACCCTGGTGAATGACTTGGGTAATCCTCAGAAATCCTTCGCCAATGCTGATGGTAACCACATGTCATAAGTTTGGCCACAGAAGGTGAGTAATGATTCTAAGATCTCAAAGAAGAGGCACTGGGTCATCATGCTAGGGAACACCACTGAGACCAGCAGAGATTCAAGTGGAAGGCAAGGAGATTTGGAATACATGGTAGAGGAGGAAATGAGTATTAGTTGTGGCTCTGTAACTAGTGAAAAGACCAACATGTTCCACTAGCCTTCCTTTCCCAAATTCTCCTCAGGAAGAAACACTTATGGAGAGCTGCTTCTACACCAGTGCAGATATTCTGCACACAAGAAGTGGGCTATGGTAGATACTATGACGTATTTTTCCAGTTTCTGGGAATGCCGAAGGTAGCCTTCAGCTCTCGATTTTCAATAGGGATTCCTTCAGTTAAAAGAAACTGCCTGACCAAGGTCATAGCTCCAACCTAAGACAGATGGTATCCAAAGAACCATCAACATGGGAATTGAAACACCCAAGCCCAACTCATAAGGCTTCTGAAGTTCTGTTCTGGCTGCTGGGCTGGCCCTGGGGGCAGCCAGGCCGTGCTGGGATGGCTCTGCATTCAGCTTCAACCTCTTCCCAACCTTCCTCATCTCTTCCTTCCAAAATACTGATCCCAAAACCATCACTAACAACCTTCTTATACTCCACCTGACACAATAAGATATTTTAATGTTATTGACAGAGGGGAGCAGTTAACATTTGTGTGTTTTCCTTACCTTTCCCCTGTTCTGTTTTGCATGGCTACAGACAGCTAGCTAGCTGTTGAAACTCTAGTTCCTTGGCTCTCTTGCCAGTTGGCTTCCGGTTAAGTTTGCTAATGGGAGGCAGAAGTGGGAGATCAGAAAACAGGAGGAACAGTAATTCAGTTATTTCTGTATACTTCTCTCTGTTTAGTGGTATTTTAGCATCTCTGACAATTGCTGCAAGTCCTCTGCCCCTCTGGATAGGTCCCAGTTATAACCTAGGCATGAAACCAATTGCAGTTCCTAAATACCTGCTGCTGGTTTGTGCTGAGACGGTCCCTCTGCCTGGAACATCTACTCTGTCTTTGCCATCACAGTAAAACCAACTCACATTCATCTTCCAACGCACAGCATAGGTATACCACCCTCTTGAACCAACCTCTAACTCCATCCCCTCCAACACATCTTCCTTCAGAGTTCCATGTTTCCCAGTTATCTACTCTGGGGTCCAAGGTTGCTCATGCCTTGAAACTTGACCATCTTGAACACATGGTCCTAGTTAACTGCAGCAAAGAAGGAGCAACCTGGGGTGTTGTACTTTGGCTTTTAAGTGCAACAGTCAGCTGATGCACAGTTCCTCTAAAACCACAGCATATTGGCCAAAACCAATCACGTTGTTCTGCCCAACTCCGAGGACACCACAAAATGTTGGGGAACTCCCCGGTGCCGCAAAAAAAAACGTTGGGGAACATAATGGTATTCTGTGAATATTAAATATTTCTGCCATACCTCTTGGATAGGATATGCTGGATTCAAAACAGTGGTATGCTCACATGCTCCAAACTAGGTTTGCTAGATAAAATACAAGATAGACACTTAAATTTGAATTTCAAATGATGAGTACTTTTAACATAAATATATCCCATGCAATGTTTGGAACATACCTGAGTAAAAAAATTAAGTGTTGTTTGTTTGAAATTCAAATTTTGATCTGTTAAATCTGGCAACCTTATTCAAAGGTTATGTTTCATTCAGGACTAAAATAAGATGCTAGTTTGAAATGGAAATTATTATCATCACCTAAAGGTGTTAAAAATCATATGTAAAAATTTCCAGTCAATGCAGGCCCATCTGCAGATTGAACTTTGCAACCCATTTTCCAATTGCAACTCTAGCTGTACCATATTGTAGTTTTTAAGAAGCCCTTTCCATCACCAAAGAAGGGTGTAGCTAGTCTTCTGCAGTGCACTTAGGTACACTTAGACCCTTTCCTTATTTGTAAAACAGGAACTTTGACTTGAAAAATCTCAAGGTTACCTTCTTCCTCATAAAGTTTATTTTCCTATGACTCTGTTGGGTTGCTTCTGTAGTAATGTGCTAGGATATCAATAAAAACATACCAAAAATCACACATCTGAGTAGTCTCTCTCTCTCTCTCTCTTTCTCTCTCTCTCTCAGTTCCTTAGAAAGCTATAGACTTATTTTAATGACACTACTGTTGGTTAAATCATTTTTAGAAAATGCAGCAGCATATTTTTTGAACATTCTTTCCTTGTAGCAAATTATTTTTTCATAAAGATAGATTTGATTTTTGGAACCAAACAGAAGTTATGCAAAGTTAACTATAATGGATAGTCCAACTAAAAAAATGGACTCTTTTGGAGAAAAAGTGAGATGAACTTATCAAATAAATGAAACTGACTTATTTTTGATAATTTAAGAAGACTAGCTAAAATCAGCTAGTTTTAAGAAAGAAGTTCAAAGTTGGCTTTCAGCAAAGGTCACATCCCTGGAGTAAGTGCTTTGCCTTTGACTCTGAAGTATTCATACTCAAGTGACAAAATCACCTCTATCAGAAAGCTATGCATTCATGGCTGATTTGGTAAAGACTTGTTTATTAACCTACTTCTTGTTCTTGAAAACTAATAATTCTAATGGTAGTAATCTGCCTTAATTAAACCTTACAGTGCTGAATTGTGCCTCCCCTCAAAACTAAAATTGGACCCACATGTTTCCCCATGCACTAAAGCTGGAATGGATCAAAGATCTAAATATTAAAACAGAAACATTAAATCTGCTGGAAGATAGAGTAGATGAAACCCTTGAAGACACTGGTGTAGGCAATGACTTTATGAACAAAACCCTGATTGCACAGGAACTATCACAAAGAATCAGTAACTGGGATCTCACCCTACTGAAAAGCTTTCGCACAGCAAGAGAAACCACTCACAGAGTGAAGAAACAACCCACAATGCAGGAGAAAATGTTTTCCAGCTTTTCCTTAGACAAAGGATTACTATAGAGAACATATAAAGAACTCAAAAAAACCAGCCCTCCCAAATTTAAAAACCCAGTCCAAAAATGGACATGAGATGAACACGCACTTCTCACAAGAAGAAACACAAATGGCAAGTAAATACATGAAGAAATGTTCAACATCACTGGTCATTCGAGAGCTGCAAATTAAAATAACACTGAGATTCCACCTCACCCCAGGAAGAATGGTTACTATCAAGAAATCAACAAATAACAAATGCTGGTGAGGTTGTGGAGAAAAAGGAACCCTTCTCCACTGTTGGTGAAAATGCAGACTGGTGCAACCACTGTGGAAATCAGTGTGGAGATACCTCAAAAAACTAGGATTGGAGGTCCCATTCGACCCAGCTATTCCCCTTCTGGGTATCTTCACAAAAGTATTAAAAACATCATACCACAGTGATACATGTGCACCCATGATTTTAGCAGCACAGTTCGTAAGAACATAAACTCCTACGGCAGACTTCCTGGCCTGAAGTCCCATCTCTCATACCTGTTAGCAGAGTGAAGTTGAGCACATTATCTCTGTCTCTCAGCTTCTCCTCTGTCAACAGGGTTTATAACAGTGCCACCTGGTTGGGTTGACAAGGTTAATTAATGCTTAACAAATGTAATCATCTATCAATTTCACTCTTGTTGCATCGACATATACAGTAAAACCTTGGATTGTGAATAACTTGTTCTGCAAGAGTTCTGCAGGATGAGCAAACATTTGTAATAAATTTTAACTTAATAAATGAGTGACGTCTTGCAATATGAGTAGTATATGATGCCAAACGTTACTTGATCACAACTAAACCAATGCTCTTCCGCCCACCACAGGTCTCCCAACAGCAAGAGGTTACGGAGATCTCATCTGCAGAGAAGGAAGTGAAAAAAGTGGAGGAATCCCTCACTTCAAAAGAGTTTAGGGGGATATGTAAAATGTGGGAAACGATGCAAAATTTTGTAGAAAAGCACCACCCAACTAAGGCGATCGCAGTGTGAGCAATTAATCTGTTTGAAGACAATGTAATGTCACATTTCCCTGAAATCCTCAAAAGGAGGCAAAAGCAAGTGTCATTGGGTAAGTTCCTTGTTTAAAGTTGCACAAAAAAAAAAAAGATTCCGACGAGCCAATAGATAGCAGTGATTCCATTAGTGATGGTGAAAGTTGTCACACACAATAACCCTCTTCTCGTCTACCTCACATTAGCCAAAGTTTCCAAAGAAAACTGTGGCTTAATTTGCTTATTTTCCTTTATATTCTGTATTTCTTATTATTTTGTATTATATTACAGTATTGCAATCATTTTTATATAAATATTTTGGGGTTGTGGAACAAATCAGCTGAGTTTCCATTACTCCTTAGGGGGAAATCTGCTTTGATATACAAGTGCTTTGAATTACAAGCATATTTCCAGAATGAATTATATTCACCAACCAAGGTTTTACTGTACATGGCAACAGATGATATCTAAGTGCCTGTTCTACCACAATTTTTTTAATTCTTTTTTTTTTTTTGGTACCAGGGATCAAACTCACGACCTGATGCTTGCCAGGCAGGCACTTATACCACTGAGCTAAATCTCCAACCCTCTACCACAATTTTTAATTATTTTCTTCTCAGCTTATCTTTTTATTACACACATGATTTTTATTAAACAAGCAATAGAGTATTTTTAGTGTATAAAAACTCAATCAAATGACCAATCTAGTTAGAAGTTTGTCTCTCCTGGTAATGCTGAGGCAATCAATAATGTTTTGAGCAAATATGGGCCATTCATTGTATTTCAGGATGCCTTGTTATCATTAACATTGTTATTTGAAAAGATATACTATTTTATGTGTATGAGAAAAACAGAATTTATAGGAACAGCCTACAACTGTTTCATGAAAATCATGGCTTGTAATTCCCTAAATTTTCATAGTAAAATCATTCATATTAGGATCATTTTCTAAGCGAATCTGCATGGGAGACATAACAATTTAGACACAAGGCTGCAGAAGTATTTCAGACTGATGCTTCATCACCCTATTACCTTTGCAGCACTAGCAAGAGCAGTGGTGATTTGGGTTGGTGCTGTCCCTTCCTCGGGACAGACTTGGTTCTGGGGTATGCTGTCTCTTACAGTGATGATGCCTATATCCACATGCTAAATACTCAAGAGGCACTGCACTCCAGTGCTAAAGACTGTGAATACTTCACCCCCAAAGAATGTGGCATCCAGCAGGACTCCTTCTGACACTAGTAAAATTGCGAAGGCATATAATAAATCAAGGGTCTAAATGAGAGGCCACAAATCCTCAAAAGTACTCTGCCCCTCACAGTGAATCTCTTCTTCTCTCTTTTCAATACAGAAATCAGACACTGAAAAAAGAATAATAAAAAAGCTTGAAGTAATGCACCAGTAGAAACAATTGACAAAATGTTCAACTATAGTGTTACAATAACTATAATGTGGTTGAGCAGGCTGCTCTACGTGGGAATAAATAGCTGGCAATGTAACTAAGGATCAGATTTGTGAAGTGTCTTATTTTGAAAAGGTGGGAGGGATGTTTCATTGTTGGGGCAATAGTCTATTCTGCTTTCTTTTCTTCTTTCTTCCTCTTCCTCTCTCTTTCCCTCCCTTTCCACAGAAGTCTTCATTTCTACATATTCATAAAATAACCATTATAGAATCTCAAAGTACTATTTACTTGAATCACCAGCTTTCTGAAGAAATAAAACTTTAAAATCTACAATGAATTTTATCATTATCAAACACAAAACACCAGCCCAACCAGTTTGGCTACAGAGAAGAATTTTTTTCCACTAAAAAAGTCAAAACTGTTCTAACCAAAAGTATGTAAAAGATTCTAAGATGATCAGTATCCAAGTTCCCCAACAAAAAGGCACAACAGTCTACTTCAGTACAACAGAAATATATAAATTAAAACTTACTAAATAACAAATTTACTTATTTTGCTAAAAACCATTCTGCATTTCCTAGCATATTAGATTTTGCTTTTTGGTGAGTCGAGATTGGCAGGCAGTGAACATGCTGGGCACGCATCTTGATAGAGTTAACGTCTGGCTACTCCCGCAGCAACAGCCTGCTCAGAGAACTTCTCAAGACAATGCGTCTTCAAGTCTCGGGATCTGAGACTCCCTGGGGACACTGTTAAAATGCAGGCTCAGTGACCTGGGCTCAGGCGCAGGGCCTTTGAGACTCAGTACTTAATGAGAAGCCCTGCTCAGGAAACTGCTACCCAAAGACACCTGGTGGACTCCTCTCCATGTCACATTTGACTACAAGTTTCTAGATGCTTTCCTGCTGAACAAAAGTATGTGTGACAACTTCTGTCCCTGGAAAACTATATTTTCATATTGTCTTTTCATTCTTTGAGTCACAGTCTCTTAAATGAAGTTTCAACCAGTCTACAGCAAAATGAAAATAGAAAGAACACACTAAGTCATTCATAAATTTGAATCTGTTTAAAGGATTGTCCTTTGTTTTGAGATTGTGTTCTACTTTACAGACATCAAAATGACCTTTCTTTTATAAAATGAACCCAATAAGACAGGCATGGTAGCACACATCATTTAGTAGGCTGAGGCTGAGACAGGAGGATTACTATTAGTTGAAGGTCAGCTTGGGCTACATAGTAAGTTCAAGGCCAGCCTGGAAAACAAAGCAAGGCCGTGTTTTAAAAAATAAAATAAACACAAATAATAAAATCCCAACAATAAAAGTCAGTTTTTAAAAATGAATTTAGAAAATTAGAGCTAAAAATTTCATATTACTCAGATTTCAAGGCCAGGATGCCTTGACTTTGTGTCTGCTCTTGGAAGTTGACCAATCACCACCAGGCGAAGGATCCCCGAAGGCTGTGCGGCTCACACTGCAGGACACTTTCCCTGCCCGCACACATCACAGTTGGCTACAGATTTCTACCATCACAAGAACATTGATTTCTTTTCTCTCTGTACACGAGTAATACATGCTCTCTTTAGAAAACCTTCATAGAATGAGAAAAAACAAGCCAACACCACCAAAACATTGTTGATTTGTTAACATAGTCATCTTTTCTAGTCTTTTACTTTTTTATTTATTTATTTAATTTTTTTTTTTTTGAGACATGGTGTCACTACGTAGTTCAGGCTGGACTTGAACTATGTGGCCAAGGATGGCCTCAAACTCATGGATCCTCCTGCTTCAGCCTCCTGAGTGCTAAGATTACAGGTGTGCGCCACCACATTTGGCTGCCCAAATCTTTCTTTACGTATAATTTTTTAGCAACTCAAGAATATATTTTCTTTGGTATTTATTACTGTCTTTAAAAATCCTTTCAAGGGAATATAAGAAGAGTCAAGATGTATAATGTAAACACACCAACTCCCCATCGTGAATGTTATTATTATATACTACAAACATATAGTTATGAAAAAAGAAAAAAAATCTTTTCAACGTAGTTTTGTTTGTGAATGTATTAAGAATGTATTACTGTATGACTTATTTTATTTCAACCTACTTTAAATTTTAAATATAGGAAGTTGTTTCCACTTTTAAAAATGTGATTAACACTAAAACACTGTTGTACACATTTAAAATTGAAATTTTTGAATAGTTCTTTGAGATAGAACCAGCAATGTGAAGATTTATAAGACTATCAGTATACTGTGAGTCAGTCACTTACTGCTACATAATAAAACCTCCATGACTAGGTAAAAACAAACACCCACCACTTAGGGTTTCAGTTCTAGTTGCTGACTGGGGCCACTGTGCTTCTACCTTATGCAGAGAGTGGCTGGGCCTGGAGTCCTGAGATGGTACAGTTCAGGGCTGGCATGTGGGCGAGATGGTCAGATGGCTAGGGCTGCAGCGTCTTGCCCTCCAGATGGCCTCTCCTCGCTCAGTGTCCAGTCCACGTACATGGCGTAGGATCCCATGAGAGCAAAGGTGGAGACCAACAGGCTCTCCAGCACCTAGACCTAGAAGTCAAAGCAAACCATGAGCTCATCCTGTTTTCAGGGAGGAGAAACAGACTTCAAACTAATGGAGGGAATGCAAAGTCATATTGGGCAATTCAGAAGGAAAATATTCTTGTAGGAAAAGGAAAAATTCTTGTAGCCACCTTTGGAAATAATTGACTATGTTATTATTTTAGAAAACATGTAATGATAAAAAGCATATGTAAAACATGCTTCCGTCAGATTGTTTTGAATAAAAAGTGTCAGTAGGGAGGTGTGAGGCACAATAACCTCACACACTCTGGGTCACAGTACAGTATTTTTGCATCTTCAACACAAAGTCCCATGCTGAAGGCACGGTCACCAGCCTGTGGTGTGCTCTTGAGAGGTACTGGGTTCCTTGGGAGCCGTGGGTTTAGGCCACATGCTTTTGAAAGGGCCCCAACCCCATCGTGGCTCTCACTGCTTGTGGTTGCCATGAGGTAAACTGCCTTGCTCCACAGCTGCTCCTGCCTCGCCACAGGCCCAACAACAGCGGAGCACTGGAGCCAGAGGACATGGGCCTCTAAGATGTGAGACAAGGGAGTCTTTCCTTCTGTTAAGGTTTTATTGCAGGCATTTTGTCATGGCCATGGGAAACTGACTGAACAGAGTACAGTCGTGAACATCCACTTAAGAAATCAGTCTGGCGCTTACAGTATACATCCTAAAGAAACAGGAGTATAGAAAGTCTACTATCCATGTACAAGAAGGCTCAGGGCAGCACCATTCATACTGAGGGTTGTCTGACTTAGCTCATTGTCTCAGTTTAGTTTTATGCTGCTGGAATACTGTACCACAGACTTGGTATTCTATAATGAACACAGTTTTATTGACACATGGTTCTGGAGGCCAGCAACCCCAAGAGTGAGGGGCTGGTGTCTGGCAAAGGCCTTTTTGCTGGGTCACCCACAGTGGAAGGGCAGACAGTGAATGACAGAGCAAGAGGAGGCTGAAGTCCTCATTCCATAGGTGCTCTCTCCCATATTATGGCACCAATCTACTCACAAGCATACACCTCCCCATAGGTCCCACATCTCAACACTGCCATACTGCGGATTAGGGTTCCAACATGTAGACACCAGGGACACATTTAAACCATATAACTGCACAAGGCAGTAGGGTTGACAGGTGAGGCCAGGCCCAGGGACATCTTTTGGAAGATGTGTTCTATGTGGAAGATACTAACAGAGAGCAGCCAAGGGAGATGTGAAACAGTCAATAGGAAAACAATGTGAAGAAGCTGCCTGCAGGAGACTTCAACTCCTCGGCAAGTCTGCAGGGTTTTGATAATTCAGCCCTAACTCTTTAATGCTACTACTCTCCAGCCACTAAGAGAGTCTCAGTTTCAAATTACATCACATGTGTCTGCCCTTCTCCTGGTCTCAACCAGCTGAGCACCTGCTCTGGTAGAGAGGCAAATGTCAGCTTCCCCATGAAGTTCTGAATTTCTCTCGCAACAAATTCCTTCTTGCCCTGAACTCCCACAAATATTACAGGCATAGACATTCTTACATGGGTATGGTTATATTTTATATGCATGCCATCCCTATTATACTAGGTAGGCATTAGTTGTCTTTGTTTCCCCAGAACTTGACAGGGTAATCATCAGATGGAAAGTATTCAATAAACATTGAATAACTAACAATTGGATTTACACCTGCCACCACCTAGGCAGTACCAGTGAACCTTTGCCCACGCTTCCTCTACAATATCCCTCTTCAAGTAAAACACTAGGAAGAGACAAAAGCAAGGGCAGATTTTCCATATGTGGGGCTAAATCTCTCTTGCAAAAAGAAACAAGATCTCTTCACTAACCAGCAAGGAAAATTCCAGGGGAAAAGCCTGGCAAATCAGCAGTTTCCAATCTGTCACTACTTTAATCCATCTTGTAAATCACTTCCAGTGTAATTTTGAAGGAAAAAACACCACTGTTTCCATTTCTATTTAAGAACTTAGCAAGTGGCTATATTATCAGGTCAAATCTAAATTTTCCAGTCTAGCTTTTCAGACCTTCACAGCCTGGCTGCATTCTATCTGTCCTATCCACTGTCCATACAACTGTCAGGCTTGCCTTCCTAAAAGACAGGTAGGGTTAATCATCCTCAGATTCAGAGATGCTGTAAGGCTCTTCATGGCCTAAAAGACATGTAAAATCCTTCACAGGAGTTTTCTATATTTCGCCCTGGTCTTCTTTTTGTGGCATAGCCTTATAGACTCCATTCTTTAGCTAACTTTTCAAGTTGTCCTTCACAGGTATTTCTAATGTGTTCCTGTTTTTGTAACCCTAGTGTTGTTTCTAAACCATCTGCAGTGCTCCCTTCTATATCTGCTGTAAGAGCTATATCAACAGCAAAGGCATCCAATGAGCCAAGTGTTCTCAATATTCTCTTTCTCTACCGATAATCTCTGTTGGGGGCCAGTCTGGTTGCTCTTCCCATATTTCAAGCAGGTTCTCATTCACTGTACTCTGTTCTTCATTACAGGTTTTTATATCAGTATTATATCTATCAGCATCTTTTAACACCTTTTAAAAGATGTTCCCTGTACCCATCTATCACTCCATTTCTCTCCCCTTAACTAGTATAATTGCTCGAAAGATCCGTTCATGTATTGTTGATTTATATCTAGATGTCCCCCCCAAAGTTCATTGGCTCACAGAAAGGGCTTTTGGGAGGTCACTGGATGATGGGGGTGTGATATTCATCACTGAATTAGTCCACTGATGAGTTTATAGTTAACTGTGCTGCTGGGAGGCAGAGCCTGGAGGAGGAAGTGGTCACTGGGGGCATAGCCTGGAAGGATCCATTCCCCTATCCCCTCCCTTGATCACTCTCTGCTTCCTGCTGTCCTGACATGAAGGTACTTTTCCTCTGCCATGTCCCTGCCTTGGAACCAGCCAACTATAGACTGAAAGCCAGACTGTGTGCCAAAATAAACCTCTCCTCCTTTTAAATTGTGGATGTTGGGTATTGTGTCTCAGCGACGAGAAAATAACTAAGTGATGCATGTTGTCACGCTCCTCTGCAAATCTGAGCTCATTACAAATAATTTTACTGCCACTTACTGAAATTGCTCTGGTCAAGTCATCAGTTACCCACACATTTTCCAAAGTGAGTAGCTCCTGTCATCTCGAACTCACGGCACCATTTGCCAGGTAACTTGCTGTGTGCTGCTTGGGCTCCCTCCCGTCTCGTACACTGCTTTTTCTCTCTCCTTCTATTGCCACATTCACCTTACCTTCTGGCAACCACTAATCCATTCCGTTTTATAAACTGGTCATTTTAAGGACTTATATAACATTCATAGGCACTGCAGAACCAGTTAAAAATAAAAGACAAAATTCCTGGTGTTGGGACACTATTACTGGTAGGGGAAACAGATAATAAAGCAGATAAGTATACTGTTGTAAAATAAAAGTAGGATTGGGAGATGAGAAGTCTTATAAGCAGGTAAGCTGCATGTTTCAGACTGGTCAAGGGAAGGTCTCACTGAGCAGATGACATTTAAGCAAAGCAGAAAGGAGCTAACCAAACAGCCCTGTAGACTACAGGGTGGAGACCACTGTCAGTAGAGGGAACTGTGAGCCAGAGGCCAGGACACCAGCAGAGCAGGAGTACCCAATGATGGAAACCATGGGGCTGGGTTTACGATCAAAAGATGTGGGAGAGAGGACAGAAAGCTAATCGGTCCAGATGATCCAGGCCTTTTTATGGCATGACCACATTTACATACTTTGAGTAGAAAACAAGGTTTAGAGGGTTTTCAGCAAAATATTTTTTGAGACGAGGTCTTGTAAAATTACTAAGTTCCACAGGTTGGGCTTGAACCTTTGATCTTCCTGCCTCAGTCACCCAGAGTGCCAGGATATAGGTGTACACAACCATCATATCCAGCAGGTTTGAAGCAAAACTACACAGTCACAGTTACTTTGGCTGTTCTGTGAAGAATAAACACAGGAACAGTAGAGGAGATGAAAGGTAGTGACAAGGCTATTCTGAAAACCAAGGTGAGATGATGGCAATTTGTAGGACAGATGTAACTATGCAGCTTCTACAGACTGATTGGAACTGGTGGTGCTTGGAAGGTTACAAATGAAGACTTTCTCAGTGGAATTGCTGCGAGAAAATTTAAGGATGACCTTGGATGGTGGGGTGGTGTTGGGTACAGATGATCCTGAGGTTCTGGAGTCCAGGATGGTAGGATGGTGTTGGGTAAGGATGACTCTGAGGTTTTGGAGCCCTGGATGGTGGGGTGGTGTTGGGTACAGATGACCCTGAGGTTCTGGAGCCCAGGATGGTAGGATGGTGTTGGGTAAGGATGACCTTGAGGTTCTGGGGGCCTTGACGGTGGGGTAGTGTTGGGTACAAATGACCCTGAGGTTCTGAAGCCCTGGATGGTAGGGTGGTGTTAAGTAAGCATGACTCTGAGATTCAGGAGCCCTGGATGGTTGGGTGGTCTGGGGTATAGATGACCCTGAGGTTCTGGAGTTTGGATGGTGGGGTGGTGTAGGGTACAAATGACCCTGAGTTTCTGGGAGCCCTGATGGTGGGGTGGTGTGTAAGGATGACC
>RJWT010036816.1:0-13178 GCA_004365215.1 Cuniculus paca | reverse complement strand
CATTTGGATATATGCAGAATTTAAAGTTATTAAATCATCAGTTAGAAAACCAAATGATTAAAACGGCAACAGTACTGAGCCACTAACAGAATAACTAGGTGACTACAGTGATGGACCAGGTGCAAACCTTCCAGTATGGGTTCCAAAGCCGCATCCCAGGCCTGGCCATTGAAAGAGTTCCTTTGTGGTACTGAAATGGCTCCTACCAAACTAAAGAGTCACAAACCTTTCTGCTGATTTCAGAGCAACGACCTCTGCTTGGGAAGCCACTGGCTAAGTGAGGAAGTCATATCACGGGAGAATTCAGAAATTATAACATCCACTCTACACAAAAATATCTGCCTAACATAGAGAGATTACACAACGGCACCTGGCCACAGCAAAAAGAAGTTTCATGACCTTAAAAAACTAAATCAATATCCATATTAAACAATATCTAATCTCACTCTAAATATGGTTCTTAGCTTGTTTCTAAATGTATTTGCTTTCCACTGCAATTGAAATTATTTGAAAAACTTTTGAGCCAAGGTTCCAGATTTCTAGAAGGTTAAAACAGAAATACCATTTCGTTACATTTTTAAGGGTTAGTATTAAGTCCAGAATATAATTCAGGAAATGTGCTATATAAAAGTTTGGTAGCTAGTATTTGGAAGAGCATGGGGATAGGTGTCTACCACATCATAAAATTCAAGAGTTGAAAATGACCTTGGAGATCAGCTGAGTCTCCCATTTTGGACATCTCTGAAGGCTATTCGCTCAGACTGTTCTTGGGCATGTCTTAGTATGGGGACTGCAGAAGATGTGGCATTAAAAATGATTCCTTGTCCCTCCTTGCTTTGATCACCAGTCACATGAGTAGGATGTATCTCATCATTGCCTCTCTCTTTTCTCAAATCCAAAACAATTAGCTTCTCTATATGTATCCACAACTTCTTTTCTATTTTTTTTTTGTTAACTACATATAGCGTATACTGTTCGTGCCATATCCAGGTCCTTAGAATCTTATCAGTTATCGTGGGTATTGACATGAACTGTTTTTACCTGCCATCTCTGGAGACCTGCCCTTAGGCAAGGGACATTCTCTTGCCTAGGAAAACATGGGAGATTTTAACCTTTCTTCATTACATCCACGAGCCAATGATTGTCAGGTGTGAGGGATACACAACCCAACTTCCTTTATGGCACCACTTTTAGCTGAGAACTCACCACAGGATGACTAAGGCTATCTTTCACAGCAGAAGACATTATCTTTGGTTAGTTTCTTTCCTGCTCCCCTCATTCCTTTAGAGACTTCTCATGAAGGAACGCTTTTAAATCATAGTGCATAAATCTCAGGCACTATTTTCAGAATGCAGTCTATAACACTACTCTTCCTCGAACGCATCCTTCAAGATTTTTCATAAGTCCACTTTATTGCTTATTTTGTATACCCTAGCACAGTGAGTGACTTATAAGAGGCTCTCAAAATTCTCAATAGTGAATATTAATGGCATTTTTATTGAAGATTAAATCTTGATTTTGCAGTGGTGGTAGTGGTGGTTTTGGTTGTTACTTTGTAGTTCTCCATGCCTATGGAGACTTTTTTTCTCTCTCTTAAGTATCTCTTACCTTGGGAACATGACTATCTTCCTCTAAATTGATTCATAGTTTTATAATATAGACATTAAAACCCTGAATCTATTGTACTTCCAATAAATAAAACTTTTAGATCACAGAAACACAAAGTTGCATCTTCCCTGGAATTTTTTGGTTTCACTGTAGACTTTTTATCAAAAGATAAGAATACTGGATGAGAGCCCTATAGAAGAATTAGTTCCTCTATTTTGTGTAACAATTTGTAGTCTACATTAGAATTAAATATCTTTATTTAATGGCAGACAGGTATGTGAGGTGGGTATTAGCATTCCACAATTTTGAATAGAGAGGTCGATGCCAACTTCAGTAAGGTAGTTTAAGTATTACTCATAACCAGATAACACAGGCTAAGTGCCATATGCAAAGCTCTTATCTCTTTTAGAAGAACACAGTGAAAACAAGGAAATATATTGGCAAAATAGATGAATAGAAGTTTTATACATAATAAGCAACGCATGCTAGAAATTCTCAACAAAAACTTAAGATCATCTATTAACTAATGCTTCATATTGATCCTGTCACAGCATTTGATACTGGCCTTCTTTCTTCTCCATACTCCCATAACACCATGTCTTTATTAAAGGACTTTTGCATTATACATTTTTCAGCTGATTAAGCACTAATTATTATACACAGCCTAAATTTGCTTGATAAAACTGAAACAAAATTGAAATACTCTATCCTTGCCAATCTGCTTAAGGCTCACAAGAATTTTTAATATGCTTACCTTGCTCTGCTTTTTCATAACCATCTGCTCTCCCCCTCTTCCTCTCTCTCTCTTCCCTTCTCTCTCTCTCTCTCCCCATCCCTCCCTTCCTCCCTCTTTCTCATTGTCTCTCTCTGATGAGAAGTCACTTTGCATCTTTTGGCTTATACTGACAGACTTCTTTGTAACTAAAGTATAAATAACAATAGACATTCCAAGAAGTCCATGACAATAGAGTTATGCTTATAGAATATTTGTACGACTAATTTGAGCCCTGGAGTAGAGTGTCATGTGAGTTAAAGAATCAGATGAAATGGCCACCAATGAAGGAAGAAGCGAACGATTCAAAAGTAAAAAGGATTACCACATATTTACAAGTCATTCTCTATAACAAACCAGAATTGCTGAACATTAAAAGTCACGAAGAAAAAAAAGGTCAGAGTCTTTTCATATAATGTTTATAAAATGCAACACTGAAAGTATTAATAATCAGTTATTAGATATATACTTCAGAGAATATTACTAAAACTTCATTTTTATTAACCCATGTAATGCATAATAAACACAGTGAGCAATTGGTATGTGTGTGTGTATACATATATATATATATATATATATCACATTTGATACTATCATTATTTCTTTCACTCTATCACTCACTTTTTAAAGATAATAAGGCAAATTTATATTTTTTGGTATATGAATAAGCATGACATCTGAACGATTTTTTATATAGAATTTCTAGTTTCTTTTAAAGGAGTGAAAAAAACCTCCTAAACCATACAAAATAGCTACAAATGATGATATAACAAGAAAATTTTCCAAGTATATCTTAAAAAAATTCTTTATCTGCAAAAAGAAGATATTGAAGTACTATAAATTGGTTTGTTGAATCATTTTATAGCATTTCTCCAAATATTTTTGTCATTTCTGGAAGACATTTTGTATTTCTATAAATGTGTTGCATACTTTGAAGGCAATATCAATGATACATTTAAGTAAATCAATATAAAAAGAACAACTCTGAATTAAAAGATATGTAAAACCAAAAATCATAATTTTAGGAGAAAGTACTAGCTATTATATTTAAAACAGAAAATATAAGATGAAATGGAGTACTATAAAAATACAATTTGTGATTTTTTTTACTTTAAATACATAAATGTGACTTTTTTATTTTAAAGAGAATAAAACAGAACAAAACAAAATAGAGTAGAACAAAACAAAGCAGGTCAGAACAGAACAATGCAAGCAATATAGGACTTCAAAACAGGACAAGAGGCAATCAATGGCTACCATCGTGTCTCTTGTTTTCTTTAAAATAATGTTGTATTATTTCTTCTCTTATGGATTTAAAATTAAGCAAGAAGTTAAAACAAAAGAGAGAACTAGGATTTGAAATCTGGCAAGACAAAACTAAGCCAACTTCACATATATGCTAAATATTTCAGACACAAAAATGACTTACCAAGACCAGACCAGGTTCCAGGAAAGAAAGAACAGATATTTCAGGCAAACAGCATTTACCATATCTTGAGAGAATATCTCTGGGACCAAAACTCAGATTACTTGGTTTCCAATTCCTTACATTAACTCTTCATAGGAATTTAAATATTTGCTGAATCTCTCTCTAACTCTGTCAACCATAGGCATCCTGCCATGTACATCAGATGAAAATGAGAAAATTGAAATGAACATACTTCAAAAACTCCAAAGCATTTGGCAACAGCAAATTAGTAGCAATGGATATGTGAGCCTGTGTGGTCTAACTCCTGCCTACCCTTAAGAATTTCATCTCCCACCGCACTGCTGCTCAGTCTGTGGGTTCCAACCACACACCATCTTCTTTCAGTTTCTCTCCTGAGTCTTCTGTCACCCTACTGCTGGTGTTTGCTCATGATGTTCTTGCAATGGGAACAATTTTCATGTGTATGTCCACACACACCACCACCCCACAACTCCACTGAGTTTGTCTCCATTCATCCTTGGGTTTTGGCATAATATTCTTAAACATTATTAAGGGAATCATCTTAGACCTATCCTTTGAAATTAGAACAAGGTCTGTCTTTCATATAATCTTGACGTATCACTCATAGTTCTTCAAAGCTCTTGTTCCTATTTGAATCCCCCTCCCCTATGTGTGATTATTTGTTTCATTTCTCTTCTGCCACAAACTTGGAGAAAATAGAGCAGGATGTGCTGATGGTCTTATCCCCAAAGCTTAGTATTGCAGTTAACTCAATACATAGCTCATTTAACCAGGTAGATAAAGTAGAGATCCACAGGCTTCAATTCATTGTCACATTGCCCACATATCACCTTCCTACTTATGCAATTTACAGGATGTACAATTTATAATCCGGGTACACGGATCTATTTATTTTGAAGATTTCTGACAGTGTTATTTCTTCTTGTTAGCACAATCCCATGTTGCCATACCTATGAGAAATGCCAGTGAGAACATTTCAATTGGCATGCATTTGTCTTTCACTCACAAGGTGTCAGATTTTATGGTAATTATATTGATTTTAAGGATGAATGAGTACAAAAACATTTAATGCAGATGCACTTATCTCAAGTAGTTTACATGCAAAGTTATGCTATAATTCACCATGTGACATATGCTAAGAAACATACAAAATAATTGCTATAGAAATTTAGTGGATACAGTTCTTGTTAGCTGTATGGTCAATAAGAAATAACCTGGGAAAAGTCTGAATTTGACATATATACTCCATAGGGTTATCTTCACCTTTTGATAATCTCTGTAAACTAAATCTCATTGAAATTTGCTTCCCCTTACATTAAGAAAAAATCTTCATAATCTTTTCAAGAGAAATTAGGTGATAGAATGTTATAAAATCTCCTCATCAAACCTCTCTTTCTCTCCCCACACACTTCTGGGCCCAAACAAATATAACTGAATTAGCAAAAGCCTTATCTGGATATACATCAAATATTCTACTGAACGACAAACTTCATTCCTAAAAATTTCTGAACATACATCAAACAAACAAATAGAAAGTAAAGAATCCCACTTTCTGGGAGACTCAAGTGGGAGAATTACAAGCAATTTAGTGACTTGGCAAGACCCTGAGCAATATAGTAACTGTCTTGGTTACTTTTCTCTGTTGCTGGGACAAAACACCTGACATCCAAAGTGAAGCAAGGAAAGGTTTATTTAGTTCACAGTTTTTGGAGATTTCAGTCCATAATCAGCTGGCTCCAAGGTAGGGTAGCATGGCACTGGGGCAACACTTCAAGGCAGTAACCAGAAGAAAACAAACCTCATCTCCTCGCTTATATTGTACACAGGCCACTCCCCCACCCCCTTTCAGGGCAGGTCTAACACTCACAAAATGTCCTTGCCTCCTTTGCACAGGATGAGGATATTTACAAAGTAAGAACCCTGGCTCCCTGCTGAGTCTCTCAGTTAAACTTCTAACCTTCTCAGGTTGACACAATGTATCAACCATAACAATAACTTCGCCTCTCTGTCAAACTAAAAGCTATAGGAATATAGCTCAATGAGAAAGCCCTGGGTTCAATCTCCCATTCCAAAAAACAAAAATAAATAAAACTACTGCACACATAATTCATTATGATTAGTGAAAAGTCATTTTCAACTAATAAAGCTTGAACTGCTTTGGCATTTTCAAAGTATGCTCATTTTAATTTTCTCATTTTCACTTTACCCATGTGATATAGGTGGCAGGATGCCTACAGTTGACAGAATTAAAAAAAGATTATACTTTTTAAAAGAAAATGTTTTTTAAACTTTGCAAAACTTTCATACAACTATAAAAACTAGAAAAAAACTTCTCAAGTATTATCTAGAGAAATATTTACCAAAATTTTTAATATTTAATTTATGTTAAACATGCTCGGATGACACTTGAAAATTATTCTTTTTAGTAATTTTAAGTGCATTCTTTAGTACTTTTGTATTACTGACATTTTAGCAAGTCTTTTTTCTACAAATGATACGAAAGTAAATTTTTATGCAACTACTACTTGTAAAACTATAAATTTCAAATTTAATTAAAGACTTAGCTAGTGATACTATTGTTAAATTTATGTACCCATTTTTATATGAAAAAAATTATAAGAATGGTATTTTAAAGAAATCAAGCTTTCATTAGCAATGATCGAAACATCATCATCTGAACATTTCTCAGTTCATGCAGAATTTGCAAATGCATAGCTATGGCCACATAGAGCCTGAGAAGTCTTTTGTCAGTTGGAATCTGTCAGAAATAGAAGCTCACGTTAACAGAATAAAACAGGCTGGTTTTAAAGAAAACTTCCCAGTCAAGCAACAATGCCAGAACACTGTGAACTCAAGCATCCCTTAGGTAACTTTGACACCACACATTTTAAGAGGCAGCATTTATCAAACTCCAAAGAAACTGTTATTTCATCTGCTTTCAGGAGCATGTCCTAATTATCATACTGATGTCTCCAGGTAGTGGTGACCCCAGGGTATGGCTCCCTAAGGATTCATACCACGCACCTGAATAACCTTTCATTAGCCTAGAAGTAATAATTCTTCATGGATAGAGTTAGTTTTAGTTGGAACTTAGGATTTATTATTTCCTTTTCTTTAGTTCAGGTATAAGTGATAGCACATTTATTCTCAACTTTCCTGGTTTGCCAGACACAAAGTTTGCAGATTTATTATTCAATCCTTGTGCTCTGGTTTTATTATTATTATATAATTTATTTTCTGTTTAAATGAATAGAAAAACTTATTTTCTTTCCTGAAGAGCTATGGAATTAAAGCATTAATACTCTGAGAAAAATACTTTAATTTTTGACCGATATTTATAAGACCAATAAATCTTTTCACCAGGATCCATAGCTCATAGAAATATAAATTGTTATAGCCCTCGTGGAATGCAGTAAAGGATGAATCAATTAAAACTTTGGTGATGCTATATCATTTCTGGGGCATTATTTCATATAAAATGGCACTAAAATAAAAGATACAGTATGTGTAAATGGAAGTTTGTGGTGAAAAAACAAAAATTTAGATACAAAAAAAGTTAACCATCATAATTTGAATAAATATCCATCTACTCCACAATACACAATGTATTTACAGAAAAAATCAGTTATCTTCCAATTTCAGCAAAATGAAGATTCAGTTCCTTAAAATTAGAAAAATAAAGAAATATCTAGATGCAGGAAGAAAAGAGGAAGTTGAAAAACTGAGTAGTGGTCCTATTTGTTGATGATGCAGCAGCTTTAGAGAGTTATTCAGATGGTAAAAGTCACAGGCAGGTTTTATCACCACCACAAAGTAGTACAACAAGCTTCAGGCCTACATCAGGTAGAGAATTTGAATTCAGCATCCTGTAGGAAGCAGGGCCCCTGAAGAGCTACAATAAGGTGTATAAAACCCTTGGTCACAAGATCCACTAAACAAAGGATAAGAAAAAATATGACAGGTTCCTTCAATGCCCCATTTATGTCTCTAGTCTCAGCAAAATCTGAGACTCTAATAAAGTGAAATTTTTCAAAGGGCTTGGCTTGGTTGGTTAATGAGGCGAGCTTAAAGAGTTAGAGGGAGTGACATTCAGAAATACCTCAGTGATGGACAGGAAATTGGTACCTGTCTTAGTTACTTTTCTGGTTGCTAAAAGAAAATACCCCACACTCACAGTTAAAGGCAGAAAGATTTATTTCAGCTTATAGTTTGTAGAGGTTTCAGTCCAGAGTCTACTGGCTCCAAGGCAGGGCAGCATGGCGGAGGGGTATCGCAAAACACACAGGAGGCAGCAGCAGCAAGCCTGCCTTCCCTCTTCCTTTGTATTCCATACGGACTGTACACCTGCTGATTGATGCCACACACATCCAGGGTAAGACTTCCCTTAATCCCAGTATCACTCCTGTAGTTAATCCACATTCACACATCCTAATCCAGCCACCTTTGAAACTCCCACCTACCCATGACCACATGAGGCTTTCAAGGGACATCTAGATGCAAGCCATAACAATATCCAAACATTATAGCATCCTGTTCCCTTGACCAAAATAACTCTTGGGCATAGTCTACCTTACAACCAGCAGGATGGTACTTCAGGTGCCCACAATAGTAAACTAATTGCCCAGCAGCCTTTGTTGGTTTTCTTCCATTTTCAGTCTCACTTTTCTGTGAGACTGGAGCCACATTGCAAATAAATTTATATTTGAACCCCTACTTTGGGGTCTTCTGGGTAAACCCAAGCTGACAAGTTAGTTCTGTCTCCAATAGAGAACCAATTCAGCTGTAGGAAATTATAAGTACTCAAGTGGCTTGGAATCCAAATCTCTACACAGGTATTTGTTACAAAGACACACCAAGACAATAAGTTATTCTGAAAATTTGGAAAAAGCAAATGCAACCATTCATGGGTATGTTGAGTTACCAGGATTAAGAGACACCAAGGGGTTTGAAGCACACGTTTCTAAGGGAATCATAGAGGTATTACCTCAGCTATTATATATGGTCCTTCACCCCTTCCTCTTAGCACTGTTCTCCTGCTTTACTTCCCAGACACAATCTTGAACATCTTTGATATACCATGCTTTTCTGCCATGATGTTTCTCCCTTGGAGCCAACCAACCATAGACTAAAACTCTTGAAACCATGAGCCAAATGAAACCTCTTCTCCTTTAAATTCTAAGTGTTGGGTACTGCATTGTAACAACAGAAAAGCTAATACAGAAAGTAAACATGAAGCTCTTAAGGTACCACAAAAAAGAAAATTCAAAAGCATTTCAAAAGAATATTTCCTCAAAATTTGCTATATTTACTTCCTGTGGGGAACACTTTATGCTTCAAGTAAGTTCATAATACAAAATTATTAAAACAGACAAAGAAACAATGCATAATACATTGGAGCCAGCAGGCAAAATAAGCATGGATTAGTACCCCTATAACTTCAGATAACAAGGCAATAATTCAAGTGAATTTATAAGTAAATAAAATTATTCACAAGTATCTCTATAAAGTATAAAAGTAAGTAAAAGTATGTATTATGATACAGATAGCTAACTTTTCTCTCCATTAATATTAATCCAGGTAATTACTTATGGGCCAACTTAATGTGCAATCCTAGATGAGCAAGTGATTTGGTTTTCATTTACTGTTACTTTTTGGCATTGACACAGAAACATTGACTTCATCATATAATAAATATCTACATCCCTATTCTTTGCAATAGTACTGAAAGTTTCAGGTACTACAACCTAAAAAGAAAAAGCATCTGGAAGAAAGAAATAAAATTGTGAGTTTGACAAGTTTTCAGGCTGCAATAAAACACATTTGAAAACCAATTGTACAAATAGAAACTGAAATAATACCATGTATAATAAGAAAAAAATGTTTGTGCATAAACAATTTCACAAGTACAAGATCATCTACTAAAAATTATAAAACATTGATAAAATATAAAAATTAACTTGAATGAATGGAAATATATTCTATGTTCATCAATGGGAGAACCCAAGACAATAAAGATGCCAATTTTCTTTCAATTAATTAGTCTAATGGAATGTCACCAAAATTCCAACAAGACTTTTCTAGTTCAAGATAAATTTATTTTAAAATTTAAATGGAAAGGAACAGGTCCAAGAATAACTAAAACAATCTCAGGAGGGTAGGAAGAAAAGGTAGGAGGAATAACAATAAGGCTTGTTATTTAGGTGCACTAACCAATACTATATGTCATGGCAAAAGGGTGGTTACACAGATCAAGAGAACAAAATACAATGTATGGAAGCAGATCCACACAAATATGACCAATTTTTTTTTGAGAGGGCCTCAATGGCTTTAATCTCACTGTGTAGCCCAGGCTGGCCTCGAACTTTCAGCAATCCTCCTGTCTCAGCCTCCTGAGGGCTAGAATTACAGCTGGGATTACCACCGTGGCCAACCAATTCATTTTTGACAAAGGAACAAGAGTAATTAAATTGAAAAAGGGTGACCTCTTCAATAAATGGTACTGGAGAAAGTAGATATTCACAAGCAAAAATAAGTTAGCTTCATCCTGAATCTTACTCGTTCTACAAAAGGTAATTCAAAAGAGATCATGAACTTCAGTGTAAAACACAAAACTATAAAGCATTTAGAAAAAAACTTTGAGACTTTGTGCTAGACAAAGAGTTCAACTTGACTCCAAAAACATGATCCACAAAAGAAAACTTGATAATTTTACCTCATAAAAATTTAAAACTCTTTCTGTGTAAGAGCACTGTGGAGAGAATGAAAAGAGAACCCACAGACTGGAAAAAAATATTTGTAAACCAACAAAGGACTATGATCTATAATATATTAAAAACTCTCAAAGCTTAGTAGTAGAAAAAAATCCAATAAAAAAGGCAATAGATTCCAGCAATCCTCTTTACCAAGAGGATATATGGACAGCAAATAAGTGCATGAACAGATACCTAACAATTTTAGGGATCAGAGAAATGAAAATTACAACCTTAATGAGTAATCATTACATGCATATAAGAATAGCTAATATTAAAATAATAGCATCCAATATCACTGAGAATGAGGAAAAACTTATTCATACACTGCTAGTACAAATGTAAAATGGCACAGCTATAATGGAAAAATAGTTTTGCAATTTCTTCTAAAACTAAATGTGTAATTACCATGCAACTCAGAAATTGCATTCTTTGATATTTATTCCAGATAATAAATCTTAAATTCATTCAAAAGGCTTTACATAACTTTTATATCAGCTTTACAGACAACCCAAAAATCCTTCAGTAGAGAATGAATATTTAAACGAGTTGTAGCACACCTATGTCATGCAATAGTAGTCAGAAATAAAACGACCACACTTTGACACATACAAAATCTGATATGAATCTTGAGTATTCTGAATTTTAAAAAGTCAATTCTAAATGTTTACATACTATTGCATTCCATTTATATAACAATCTTAAAATATGCCAGACATAGAAAATAGATCGGTGGTTGGGAACAGTTAGGACAGTATGAAAAAGGGGTGGTGGGAAGGAAATGGCGACAAAAAAGCTATGAATGTGAGGAATGCTCACTGTTTTGTATCTTAATGTAATGGTGGATACACAAAACCTCATGCGATAAAATTGCACAAAAACCACACAAAAATTAATACAAATGAAAGGGAAGAAATTAGAATAAGATAAATAGATTGAACAAATCTTGATATCCCAGTTTTGTCATTGTACTTACAGTTTGCAGAAATGTAGTCATTGGGAAAACTAGGTAAAGGATACAAAAGATCTCTCTGTATTATTCCTAAAATAACATGTGAATCTACAACTACTTCAGAATAAATAGGTAATCAAAAAGTAAAATAATGAATACTCAAAGTATACAGAAATGTGAACTTCACCAAAATCCATTAAATCCACTATATTTTGCCAAACAGTTCTCACTGTCCCGTTATTTAGGTAGTCTAGGTGAGTTATTATTACGATAATCTAACCCAGATAATTCCTTCACAGAAGCTTGTAAGTTTTGCAATAAAATAAACCATAGTAAATAGCATCACATCATAGCACAGTGATTAAGAACATTGAGACTTTAAACAGAGTAGTTACACTTAAATTCCACTACTTCATAGCTGTACTATCTTAGGACAGTTATTTTATCTCTTTAGTCTTCACATTTCCTATTACAAATGAAAACAGTTGTAGTATCTAAATCACAGGTAATGTGAGCACAAATGAAAGATTACATGTTAAGCATGTGGGACAGAGTTGCCACATAGAGCTTATTAAACTTATATATGGTTTATAGTTGTTTTGTGGCATTTGTTCTGCCAGTAGCTCGTTTTATTTGGATTTAGAAATATGATTTACTGCTAAATATCAGTTTACTGAGACATAAGGTGCCTCTGCCCCACCACACATACACACAAAATCAAATATTCAGCAGAGATAAGCTGGGTAACTGTGATGTGGAAATTCACTTAATTTTTTGCAAATTGCAAGGTTTTTTATATTCATAATAGAAAGATCTTTATACATCACTAGTGAATACAAAATGATACATAGGCACCCAAGTTAACAAATCAGATTTCTGATACATTTCAGTGACATTTCTAAGAAAGTTACCAGCTAGCTTCATTCTTTAGATATCTAAACACTTAATAGGTACTTTTATTTAACACAACACTCTGGGACAGGAGTTATTATTAATAGTCTATAGATGAGGAAACAAGTCACTTGCCAAAGACTTGAGAGTTAAAAGCAAAACCTTAAGTACACAGTGCACTAACCCTAAAAATCAACAAACTCAATCAATCATTCTATAAAACTAAATATCAAATCAGAAATGTGTAAACTTATGTCAATATTTTTGAGGTAGGCTGCCTCATACAGGAAATATCTCACAAAATGATAAATATACTACAAAAATATAAAATTTGATTTACTATAAAGTGAACCATTTGGTAAATGCCACAGAAGAACTGACTTATTTGCCACATACCCACTTGTGTCATTTTGTAGTGAAATTTTCATTTTCATTACAAACTTAAAATCTGTTATGTGCTTTCTAAGTATGCCATACTCCTGTCTGACTAGGAAAAGCTTTTGGAATTGTGATACATTTATCAAATTGATAAAAGGCCTAAAATTTTGATAAGAAGCAGAGTAGTATCCTAAAAAGTACACATAATTTTTATTCCTGGCTTCATCATTTTAATTACAATCTTTCTATACTGACTGTATTGCTATAGTTTGGACATGAAATGTTCTCTCAAATACTATGTATTGAAGGTTTGATCCCCAGCCCATAGCGAGAGCTGCAGAATCTAAGAAGTGAGGCCCGGTGGCAGTTCCTCAGGTC